>CAOKZL010002041.1:0-248926 GCA_948472985.1 Iguana delicatissima
AGAAGAATAGCAGCCATTTTCTATAGTTTGAGATTAGGGAAACTGTAATAGAAAGAACTCATTAGACTTTTCCAAATGAGCATTTTAAATATTGAAACCTCTTAAAATATTTTCCAGAAGTTGCAGGTCAAAGGCAGATTTCAATTTCATTCCATGCTTAAAGGGGAAATATATGAGAGCAAAAACTATGGACCTCATCTAGTGGCTTTTAGTATACTTCAATAAGCATTAAGGATTCAAAACGCTTTTACAGAAGCAATAGAAAAGGACGAGCTTCTTTGCTCCTTCTCCAGTTGCACACATTATTCAGCTGCTTAAAATTCTTCATGCAACAATATAGAGTTGATTACAGCAGAGTAGATTATGATTTTCTGTTTGAAAGAATATTTAAGTTCATTATGTAGAGATTTTTCTGTGCTTCTGATTGTCTCCAGTGGTTAGGCATTTGAAACTCCAGGGCTGCTGCTCCTGTAATCCAGCCCTAATAAAAATGTAGTGTACGCACTACTCAGTCAGGTTTGAGGCAGTTGCAAGCTATTCATATTGTATCCTCAGAAGAAGCCTGACATTTTCTACATTTCAAATAAGGTGTATTTCTTTAGATAACATTATAAGGAGGGGAGAAAAGGAAGATATTTTGCTCAACTATACAAAGTATACAAAGGTTCCAACAATTCCTTACAACCAGTTAATTTTTCTTCTTTCCCTTTTCAAGTGTTAAGACAGATACTGACACTTGCTATCGTATCTTACAAATACTAGAATGTAGGACAGCCAGTGTGGTGTGGTGTGGTGTGATGTGGTGGTTTGAGGACTGGACTATGGCCATTTCCGCATGAGACTGTTATAGTGCTATTATTCCACTTTCAACATTCTATGGACCTGGGGTTTGCAGTTTCAGGAGGGGCCAGCTGGCCCCTCCAAAAACTGCAAACTCCAGGATTCCATAGAATGTTGAAAGTGGAATAATAGAACTATAACGGTTTGGTGCGGAAATGACCTATGACCCTGGAGACCAGGGTTCAATTCCCTGCTCAGCCATGGAGACCCAATGGGTGACCTTGGACACACTCTCAGCTCTACAAAACCCCATGATAAGTTTGCCTTAGGGTTGCCATAAGTCAGAAACAGCTTGAAAGCCCAAAACAACAATAAGAACATGAAACCATAATATATAGTCTAACCACAGTACTTTACAACATTCTCACACCCATTTGTGTAACAAGAGTTCTCTTTACTTTTTACTTTAATTTTTGGAATTTGGAAGATTATGGAATGAAGTCAAACTCAGATTATTAATTTATGTACTTGATGCATTCATTTAAATATTTTATCCCCTCTTCATCCTAACACACACCATGGGGGAAAACAAATAAAATTAAAACAATAAAAGGGTCAACTACCATCATAATAAAGAGAAGTGGAGGATAAACTAAAACAGACAAAGATGAGTCAGTTTTTAAGTAAAATGCTTTTCAGCTTGTGACAAAATTGTTGTGGCCAGTGAATAAGATTTGTGTGTGTGTGTGTGTGTGTGTTTTATATATATATATGATTTTTTTTAAAAAAAAAATCACACCATAAAAGTCTTCACAAATGGAAAGAATGTTAGAAAAAGTAAAACTGACAGATTCATCCTTCCAGGTAGAGGTCTCCAAGTTCTGACACTTTAACCTCTCAGTTTGAATCTCTATATTTTCAGCCATGTTTCTTGTGCTAAATTTGACTTTGCTTCTCTCTCTTTTTCTTCCCCGGGGAAGCTTCGCATCTTTAACTACATAGCAGATAGGTGCAACACATTTCCTTCCATACTCGAATAAAAAAATGTCAAAGTAAATTGGTCTGTATTTTGTTACTTTTTGATAAGCACTTTTAAATGTGGAAGAAAGCAAAACTGAAAAATTAATCCATATATACATCATCTGCATCATCCTCATCTAATAACAACAACGACAACAATAATATCAGCAACTAAATTCTGCCTACATCTTTCCACATGTTCTTCCCTGCCAGGTAACCAAAGCTAATTTACGAGGAAAAGAGGAAGATTGCATTACAGATGGATAGACTTAGGGCCTTTCTGCACTACACTGTTATAGTGCTATTATCCTGTGCTATCCTGTGCAATTCTGGCCTTTGTAGTTTACTGAGGCCAAAGGTGTCCCTCCCTAGACTTCAAACCTCAGGATTCCATAGGATGTTGAAAGTGGAATAATAGCACTATAACAGTGTAGTGCGGAAATGATCGAGGAAGCCATGTCCCTGGATCTGCGAGGGACCTGAAGAGAGCTGTTGATGATAGGGTGACCTGGAAGTCTCTCATTTGGCTCAACTTGATGGCAATTCACAACAAAGTAGAAAAAAAGGAAGACTGCATTAAGGTGGATAGGAAGCCACAGCCCTGACTTCGGAGTCCTGAGCAGGCTTATTGATGGCAGCATGTGTTTGAGGTCTCATTTATGAAGTTACTGTAAACTGAAGAGGCCTTCACTGCAATTAATAAATACTTTAGTTTTTTTTTCCTATTGTCAATTATATCTTCTTCTTGCTGGTGTTATAGGTTGCCCTAAATACCACATATTTGGCCAAAAGAGGGAGTGATAATATTTCAACAAAATAAACGAATAATTGCTAGATGAAGAAGAAGATTTTCTTTTGATCATTTTAATTTAGGATTATTTGCTAAATTCAGAATTTTTTTCTTTGAAAATATATTTTAATTTAATTCTAGAATCCACGAACAATTATGCATGCGTTCTTAAAATATGTACATATAAAATAAGACAGTTCTATACATGTCTACTCAGAAATCAGCACAATGGAGTTCAATGGGACTGACTTTCAGGTAAGTCCAAGGGTGGATTAGTTTCAGTTTACTAACCAAGATCTTAAATTAGGGGGGAAATATATTAAGAGCCTAGGAAGAAAAACAACATCAAATTACATTTCTATATTTCAAATATAACAGTAGGAATGGCAAGATATTTAATTGCTTCAACAGTCTCAACAAAAATAACATTTTTGCAAACCAAAGACATTGCAAGAAAATGGCCGCCCCAAGCTTGAGCATTTACATACCCTCCAACATTTCACAGATGAAAACTGGGATACATGTGGCCAGGCAATATCATGGTCAAACCGGCAGAAGTTATTAATGAAGAAAAACACACAATCTAGAAGAGGCTGCAGCAGTCTGCTTTTGCCTGAATGTACAGAGAAGGATAAGATTCTGTCCCCTCCTATCCTCTCCCCCTGGGTACAAACTCCTTTTTACTTTGAGCCCAGTTTTCAGCAACTGAAGAAAGATAAGGAGAGAGAGAAGAAAAGTGGTACAAAGAGAGAGAAAAAAATGGAAGCAGGAGAGGCAAACTGGGACATTTAAAAGCAGGTGTAAAAATGGAACAACAAAAGTGGAAGTACTGAAACCAGTGTGTTAAGGGAGAAGAAAAGGCAGATGATGACAGAAAGGCAGTGGGCCTGATCCTTCTTGCGTTTAATTAAACATCAGCTGTGCAAACCGGGATTGTTATGTTTGAACTGGTGCACAGTATGCTTTGTTTTTGAAAACATACAAATTCTCAATTCTATGCAAAGCATTGCTGTTATCACCGTGAACTGGCCTGGCTTTGGTAGATATTAGATATCATTTTGATATCGCAATTCGGTCTTGTTTTGCCACCCTCAGCCAAGTGTTTGTAAGGCCCCCGAACATGCACTGAGCTAGGCACAGCTATTAAATGCTGAATACACCAAGGCAAGCCAGAAACTGCCAGATCTTGCTTTAGGAGACCTCCCGAAACAAACACTTCATTAAGTATGCATGCTAACACAAAGAGCTCCCTGCCCCGAGCAGGCACCCTGGCGAGCTGGACACTCCAACGCCCAGGCAAGCTGCATCTGCATACTGGCCATCCCATTGTCAATTCGAACTTAACTCAATCATGTTAAATTCTGACCTTTCGGAGACATTGTCTCTCATCCAAACCTCACTGTTCTCTCCCAAGTACAGACTAGCCCGTGGTCATATGTTCCCCCATAAAACCCCCAAGCTCCGCGAGCTTCCTCGGATCGCTCCGGGTTTCCATCCAGTCCTGCTGTCACCTTGTTGAGCCAACTCCCCTCAGCCACCATGCTGAGTTTCTTCACTAACATCTTCGGCTTCTTCGGGACGAGAAAGGTGTCGTATCATCCATTTCCCCAAAAAACTCTCATTTCCTATTTCTTAGTTAGCTGTGTGCATGTGTTGTCTTACTTGTTGCTTGCCTGTTAATAAAACATCATTTTTGCTATTCTAAACTGTCTGACTGCTTAACTGACCTGACCCCGTAGACATTGGATTAAAAGATCCTCACAAAGTTACCCTGCCTCTCGTTAGCTAAAGTGAGTGCTCCAGTTAATTTTGCTTTTGTTGTTTGGTTATTTGGGCGCCCCTCCCGGGACCCCCAGCACACAGGGTAACATTGCTATTTTTTTTTCTCCAAGTAAAACCCTTGGCGTGCTTTGAAATGATACCAGAATTTTATTTGTTAAATATGTTAGGACAACAAAGGGAGATCAGAAGTCATCAGAAGATATTGTTATATTTGATAACAGCTGCAAGGTTGACATATGCACAACATTGGAAAGAAAAGAAAGATATTGATTTAGGAGAGTGGAAATTAAAAGTTCTGGATGTGGTAGAGACAGAAAAGTTAGCATTTTCATTGAAAAATAAACTTATCCAGAACTTTGAAAAGGAATGGAAAGGAGTTTTGGAATGGATAAAAATTTAAAAGTATATGAAAGCAAAGAAAGAGATAATGTAATTGTTTTCTCTTATGTAAAATGTAACTGTTATTCTTTCCTTTTCTTTTGGTAAATGGAAACAAAGAAGACTCAACTGGAGTAAAATAATATGGAAGTGGGGGGAGGGTGTGATATATCCGATAATGGGGTATATCCACTCTGTTTCTTATACAACGAAACTTTTAATTAATTTTTTTTAAAAAAACCTTTGGTGTGAGTTGTAAAATACAAAAATGCAGCATATAACAGAAAGTGTCCCTGAGTCAGTACAGACTGCCAAAAATGATAGTGAAGGACTATTTTATATTTTAATGTCTCGGCCAAGCTCATCAAAACACATTATATAGGTTTGTTAAGAATCATTAAATATGAATGGTTTAAAGCCAATTAAAAACTTGCTTAGAATTTAATATACTACAGAGGCGCTTTAACCAGAATCCCCAATTAAATCTGGCACACTCAACAGACTTGGCATTGCCCAGAGAGAAAGTGATGTGAATAACAAAAGCAGCCAGTTATTTCCTTTGGTTTTTTTTCCACCAAGAAAAATGGTAAGATATAATTATGTGTATCAAAGTGTAAATTTGGACATTTTGTAGAAATGATCAATTGGAGTAGACAGGGATAGACTGCCACCCTAGCTTTATTAATGCCTAAGGAAATGGAAAAAGTGGTTCCATAATGAAGTCAGTAAATTAAAGAGGCTGATCAGCCAGTACAAAATAAAGTGATTTTATGAATGTGAATCCCACAAGGAGACAACAAGCCAGTCCTGACCTGTCTTCCTCCTATAGACAGGAATGGGAAAAGAAAGTCTCATGACACAAGTTTCATAGTACAAAGACACAGGTGGCTGCATTTTAGAATGCCCACATCTCTTTTCTTCCTCTTCCTCTGTTACTTTGCTCAGTTTTAGTTCCAATTGTTCAGTGCAGGATTTTGCTGATCACTCTGTGTCTGGGTAGGATTTTTTGCCCTACTGCTTGAAGCTTTGCTTTGGATTTTTGTTTGTTTGCCTTTTTTACCTACCCAGTACTAATTCATAATGGGAAATACTATATGGAGATATTGGTATTGGTGGTTTCTTTAGACAGTGGATCATTTAGCTGGATAGCATGGTGGGGGTAAGTTTGGCCAAAGCACATTGGCAAGTGCTCAGAGTTGTGCCTCACTCGGCCTGCCCCCTCCCCTGCACTGGTGACATGGTGCCTCTGTCATGCCCTGCTTCCAGAGCATGGACTCTGACTCAGAGTCTGAAGCAAAGGGCACACCAGAGACTGAAACAGGGGGCCTACCAGGACCTGCTGTACAGAGAGAGAGATTACAGTGCCAGAAACAGAATGGAGGGTGGTGTCAGTTCCAACAGAGAGTCCTGCCTCCTCAGATACAGAAGAATACTTACCTAGACCCAGCTTCACACAGCACAGACAACAAAGAGAGACCCAGCATTGTTCTTCTAGAATTTATAACCAGCAAATTTCAATCAAGGCACAGCTGAACTAGGTTTGGGGTCTATTTAGCTGGTGTCCTTCCCCTCAAAAGTTGTAGAATTTATCTGACCTGCTACCTTGCTGGATGTCTTGACAAATGCTCAGATAGGCCTTGGACACTCCCTTACCATGAAACACTACTGGACTTTGTTTATGTTGGACTATATTTATGACTCCTTACTTATTGCCTGTAATTAAGAAGCTGGGAGATATTCAGTTTGTTTTGTTTGATTTATCAGCTGTGCCAGGACTGAGATAGGACAGCCTCCTCGAAGGGAGGACAGCAAAGTTGTTTCCCCCTCAAGCCATTCATAACGTGGGTGGGGGAGGGGGAAAATATTGGCAAATATCCAGAGCCATGTTTTTAAGGTAAAGAAAGATCCCCCAATATTATGGATTATGGGGTCTGCTGGTGTCCATGGGAGGAACCTTTGAGACTGTTCTGGCGTGGAGCTGTATTTCACATATTGGGACACATTAGGAGGAGTAACATCTTGGAAGCCAAATGGCCAAGGAAAGATTATGGTAATTTCTTTCTGAGACCAATGGTGGCTTATCCATGGCACTGGAGGAGGGGAAGTCCCATCAGCCCTGACCTTATGCAACTGTAATAGTTAATCCCCTTTCAAATCACTGTAAATAGATAATGAATAGCCCTAGGAATCCAAATCTTGTGGTCTGCCTCCTTTTTTTAAATGAGGAGAAGAACAGAAGATGAATGGCAAAAGAGGTAAGAAAGGAAAGATATGACAGTGGGAAATAAAGATATAAAAGTATTGAGAGGTATATTAATAAGTTAATAATTATTTGTTAATCTAGAGTATGAATAAAAAACAAGGTTTTGGAACACTGAAATTAGGAGGCTAAGTAGAAACAGTGTAAAATGTAATTCATGTGAAAATGATTTCCAAAATTGAACTTGACTGGAAGATAAACAAAATACAAGGAAAGAGAATGCACAAGGACAGGAAATCAGAGTAACATAAAATGATGAGAAGTTAAAGAATGAACTATGCGAACATTTTCTAAGTTAGAGTCTATAGCTGATACATCATACATTATGAAAAGATACATGTCACTGTTCAAAGACTGTTGTAAAGTCATTTAGTGTGTGTTGGATAATGTAGTTTCAGATAAATCTTTTTTTAAAAAATAAATCTATCCTGCAGGCATACAGAGAAAGTTAAAAATATTAGATCTGCTGTCTTCCTAAGTAATCTAGAATCTTAAGTATCACTGAGGTCAGAGTTTTGCATATGATTGACACAGTAAATACTTTTCTATGCCACTGGCCCTCAGGTAGCACTAAGACTCCCTTCATGGTTCCTTGAAAAGATACAGCAAACAGAATAATTCTGATGAGTTTCATTTTTAACAAAACATTAGAATGAAAACTGATTGACTTCAAGAGTGGAGAAAGCACAGCTTGAACATTCTGAACCCATTTTATCAAGGATACAAAATTTTTAATGTGTGTGTTTCTCTTCTGTATCCAGCTTATCTGCCACATAACTGTTCTTCAAATATAGTGCTGTTGACCAGGGCCCACTTGAAGGATCCGTGTTTGAATTTTCAATCAGCATCAGTAATTTCAGGGGAGAAGAATGTTCTTTCAAAATGCTTAAAGGGCAAGAGTGTTGCCCTTTTTCTGAATATTGTTCTAGCTGCTGCCGTTTGGTGTCCTTTCACCCATGCCAGTAACATTTTCTACTTCTTTTAGGATTACTGTCATCAGTGATGCTCACTATTCAGGGGCTCCCACCAGTACTTTACCATTATAGCCTCAGCACAGTATGGTTGTTTGAGTGTTGCACTAGGAAACTTTGGCCCTTTCCACACCTTACCTGTCTCTGGCATTGTCCCAGCATTGTCCCAACAGTGGCTTTGCTGGGATGAGAGCATGGACACGAATGCTCTCATCTGCGCTGACTGGCTCCCTGCTGAAGGAAGCACTATGGACATGCCTCTTCCTTCTACAGTGCTGCTGGGCACTTTCCCAGGCTGTGCTGGGGCAGGAAGTGCCTCCATCACACTTCTGGTGCTTCCGCAGGCCAAATGAGTGTGAGATGGTCATGTGATTGTGGGTCATTGATGGGAAAACCCATCAATGATTTAACCCATGATCATACCATCTGGCAACAGGAGAAGGATGGAATCCTGATGACATCATGCAGAATTGTCATCACAGTCCTGCTCCTCTCCTGTCCCCAAGCCGGGATGAGAGGCTCCTGTAGAAAGGGCCTAAGAGATCAGGGTTCAAATCCCTTCTTGGTCATGGATACCCAATGGATGACTTTGGGCAAGTCTCACTCTCTCAACCTCAGAGGAAGGCAAAGGCAAAACTCCCTCTGAACAAATCTTGCCAAGCAAACCCTCTGATAGGTTCAACTTAAGATTGCTACAAGTCAGAAATGATTTGAAGGCACATAACAACGACTTTACTATTATTATGTTTTTCTATATAAAGAGGGCAAATTTAATTCAAAAAAATTATGATGCTTCCTATCAACTTCTTTCAAAGTAAAGTAAGATATTTTTGACACTACCAAAAATTGTTTTCAAACTTCAATTGAAATGTTGACGTTCATTGATGAAACAAAAGCTCGAATCCTTAATGTGCTTGCTAAGAGCTTAGCCCCATGAATATCACTAGCGTTTATCTCTGCAGAAACATTTTTGCAATCAAGTACTAAGAATGAAAACTCATTTTGCAAGATCTTTTCACATACACTGCTGAAGGAGTTTATAATATAGTAGACGGAAACAATTTGAAGCAATTTCATAGACTCAATTATCAATTATCATTATGGCAGGCATTAGCTTCTTTGTTATGAGAATATATGTTACAAAAGCTGTTGTAGAATCATCCAAACTTTGGTTGAATTTGGCCATCTTCCATCTCTTATATAATTCTCTCCCAATCTGGTACCCTTCAGAAATGTTGGGATTACAACTTTAGTTATTTCCAGACAACATGGACTAGTATTATTTAGCTGAAATTGATCATAAATAATAAGTACTAAGGTTTAAAATAAGCTTAGCAGGTAAGTCGGTTGGCATATGTATCACAAATGATTCTAACATTTGGGAAGGGGTCAAAGTGATAACATGCCATTACAAACTGAAATGGAAGCAAGCTGCAAATAAAGGAAGGACAAAGCGGGGCATTAATTAGAAATGACAATGATCTGGAAACATTTTTCTTTAGTTTTACCCATGCCTCATGGTAAAAAGAAAACCCCATTGGAATATGCAGTTGGTTAGACAGAAAACCTGTCTTTTACAGAGCAGCTTTCTTTATTGAGTGATTGACAGATCTTCCCTTCAGCACACAGGTAGGCACCCTTTTCTCTTAAATCCATTCAATCCTTTGTACTTCTTGAAGCCTTGATTTTTTTCCATGCCTAGAGATGTGGAGATCTGAATGACTCCATGAGACCAAAGAACAAATTAATGCCAGCTTGGTTGAATCCATCAACTGCAATTAAGGTTCATCCTGAACTAATCCACAACATCTATTTTTTTTCATTTCCCTCATCTTCCATCATGAAATAGAAATACTTTCAGGTTCTCCTGGGAAATTTGCTATTTGGTCCTAGGATTGGAGCTCTTGTTCATTTCTATCTAGTTGATTTTGACTTTTGGTGACCCTATGCATGAGATACCACTAAGCCAACCTGCTATCAACAGCACTGATTACATGTTTGAAAATCCAGGGCTGTGGCTTCCTTGATTGAGTCTTTCCACCTGTAACACAATCTTCTTCTTTTCCTACTGCCTTCCATCTTGCCAGGCATCATTATCTTTTTTAGTGAATCATGCTTTCTTATGATACATCTGAAGTACAACATTCTCAATTTAGTCATCTTGGCTTGATACACTCTTGGGATTTATTTGTCTTTTTGGCATTCCATGGTATTTGCAGAACTCTCCTCTAGCAGCAAATTTCATAAACATATAGAGAAATCAGAAACACAATGGCATGGACAATCCTGACTTTGTTATTCAATGATATATCTTTACACTTGAGCATCTTGTCTAGTTCCTTCATAGCTGCCTAAGGCCCTTTTCTCATGGCATTTGCCATGCGAAGAGCCCCTGGAGCATCACTCAACTGCGAGGAGCGGTCCATACGACGCACTTACAGTTACGCAATGCTCCAGGGGCTGGCAGGCGCTGTTCGCACACTATTTCATTTTCAGTTGTTAGCCAAAAATGGTGCGCGATTGTGCATTGCTCTGGGGCCCCGCATGCACTTGCTGTGCTTGTGGAGCTCCAGAGCCATGGCGCTCACACTTCCTGCCCCAGGGCAGCCTGGGAAAATCCCAGGCTGCACTGTGGAAGGAAGAGGAGGGGCTCTTGCACGAGTAGGCAGCAGCTGTGGAGCTGAAGCTATGGGAATGCAAGAGCCTCTTGGAACAGGCTGCTTGCACGATCCCCGCACCCCAGCTCTGCAAAAAGCTGAGTTGCGGAAAGGGCCTAAGTCCTAGTCTTCTTCTGATTTCTTGATTACAGTCTTTATTCTGATTAATCACTAAGACAAAGTATGCGAAATACTTAACAATTTCAACATCTTCATTGCCTATTTTAAAGTTATATATATCCTATATGGTCATTATTTTTGTTTTCTTAATGTTAAACTGTAACCCAGCCTTTTCACTTTTTTCCATAACTTTCCTTAGCAGCAATTTCAAATTTGTGCTATTTTCTATTAGTAGTATAGTGTCATCTGCATATCTTAAACTGTTAATGTTGCTCCCTCCAATTTTCATGCCTTCTTCCTCTGAGTCTAATATAGCTTTATATATGACATTCTCGGCATGCAAGTTGAACAGATAATAAAATGCATTCATGCCTCACCCCCTTGTCAATTGGGGGTGCATAAAAGATCATATCAGAAAACTCAAACTGGTTAATGTCAATACTGAGATAGGTATATTGGTAAAGATAGTGATAGCTAATGTTGTGATAGCTAATGTCACAACAAGATGTGACATTAGCCACATCTTTTAATAATGAAGACTGTGATCTCCCTCTTCATCTTTTCAAACTCAAAAGTGGATTGTGGAAGATTTGTCACCCTCCATGTCATTTTCGTACTGGAAAAGTATCTTATCTTCAGATGTTTGATGAAAATAGTAACTTTGGGTCAAACAGCCTACTCACGTTTCTTAGCATGAAAGTGGTGCAGTGGAAAGTATTCAAAACGAACATACAAATAAACAAACCCAAAGCCTTCCATTTTGCTATAGTCTTGCTTCATATCAGGACTCTTGTCCAGATCAGGAGCTGTTCTTGATTCTTTATATGTGGCTTGATCCTTCATCTATGGAATCCTACACATTTTGGTCCTCAGCTGAAGCCATGAAAATGCTCTGTAAGATGACAACTTATGGTTAAAAGTTTTGAGCAGGGCATTTATTACCAGCATGTGTTTATCACACCCATTTCAGGAGCTATTCAAAGCCCATAAACTTTGTTTTTAACTTTTAATAGTTTTCTTAAATCATTTCTCATTATGCTGTTGATAGCTATTCACAGACCAATCAGTGTTGTATAGATAATTCAGAAAACAGCAGGCAACATGCTTGGCTTTTCTAGCGCATAATTAATAGGTCAGTTAGCCATATAGAGGAGGTTTTGTTTGCATTCTTTTGAAGTCATTGTGGAATGGCAGCTGTTTTACTGCTACCTTACATCTCTAAGTATCCTTGGCTCCATGTTTTATAATTTGAAACTCCACCTAATGTTAATTCCTGTTGAGAATCTGCCATGGAGGCATTGCCAAAGAAGATCCCTTAAAGAAAAGGAGTATAATCTGGCAGCCTTCCAAAAGCAGCACAGCAAAAAGAAAGAAAAACTAGGAAAGAATGTATAAATTACATTTCATGTTGAAAGAGATATACATGGATTAATATGTGGTTTGATATAAGATCTGAAGAAAACCATGATTATCAGTTGTGGTTGTAAAAGGAAATCTGAATAATGCAAAATCTAGCTCTTCCCCCGCTTCAACTTGGATCTTAAATTTGCTGAGAAATAGGAGAGAATATGTTGGCAAGGCAGAAACTAAACAACATTAAGTTCCATGCCTACTCACCTATCCATTGGGTTCTAGCAAAGAAAGAAACAAGCTTAATCTTCTTTGTAAAACATATAAAAGTAGCTTTACTTTCAGTACATATCCATATTCAGATATATGGTCAAATGAAGGAAGGAGGGAAGAAAGAAAATGGCTGCAGTTTAGAATAATGCAGGAGGAGGAAGAATATAGTAAAATCACACAGGAAGCCACTATAAATATATACTTTGACTGAGCAGCTATGAAAAAACATGCAAACCAGCAATTAATAAATACAGGCATGCAAAGGGTGCTAACTCTTCCTCCCTCCACTTCTTTTCCAGTGATTTCATTCCTGGCAGGAAGGATCAAACCTTTTTCAGACATCTAGGGCCAAACCAAAGAGAGAATCACTCTAGTTGCCCTCTGAGTTTGTTTGCAGGATCCACTGGATCATTTGCCCTTCTGTACATCCTGATTTGGGGTAAAGATCTTGCTGTTGCATTATTCTTCCTGAGACTATTTTCTGACTCCTGGGAAATGAATAAAAATGACCTTTTTCTCCTGCTCAGTGTAACATAGAGTCAAGCTAAGCCAGCAGTTCTTAATCTTTTCTTTACTGTGGACTTCCTCTAAACATCTTTTGTTGTTGCAGATCACTAAGACTTAACTCAAGATTTAAAACCCTAAAGTGCATCAAATATTACATTAAAGTTCCTCATCTAGGGTCTTCAAATTTGGAAGGAAGAGAAAAATAAGTAAATGCACCCTATGACAATATTTTTATTGGAATTAGTTCATGCAAATTTAAAATAATGATATCTGAATGCCAAACCGTGGCCTAGTATTACTTGTTAATTTTAATTAATGAGAAAGCTGGTGCTGCATTTCACTTACAGAGTTTGTTATATCAGGCTTAATAGTTGAAATTTGTATTCTGAGTTCTGACTCCATATTTCTCAAACTGTTTCTGTACTTATTTTTAAGTTAAACAAGAGCAGAGAATGATTGTTTCAAACAAGTATGTCTCCTTATAAGTGTGCACAGTAGTTTGGAAAGGATTGTTCCTTGAGCTGCAGTCTTAGATCACCATCTGTGGATATCTCTAGGAGCTTGTCTTCCTTTGCTGCTATGAGCCCTTTGGTTCATACACATTCATTCCTTCATTCAATTTTAATTGTAAAAGCTCATAACATTTCTTCTAGACTTTGTGGCCCCCAATGAGGTTATCACAGTTCTATGGGGGCCCGCAGACCATATGTTGAGAACCAGTGAACTAAACAATATGATAACCATGTTCCAGTGGTAACATCTTTATTACAGTCATTGACCAGCACAAGAGGGGTATACAAATTATAAAATAAGACATTAAGATCAGTAACAAAGTAAGGTAAATATTTAAAACAGTATTTAAAACAGTATAAATGAAGTGTTAAAACAGCAAGTATTAGATTTAGTTTAAAACAATATTACTGCTATGCGCTGGTCTAAAACTACAGAGAATATAAAATAGACTAAGAACAATAAAAAAGCTCCTGAGACAAGTACATAAAACTACATGCGAATGTACCTATAATATAATACCATTAAATATCAATTATTACTGATCATCGCCTGGCGTACTTTAATAGCTGCTGCACAGAAACTAGCTACCCTATGGGTTATCTTGGGGTTCGTGTCTGTGAGTAGCAAGGAAACATAGAAGGACAGAATTGTTCCAAGAATGCGACTTTTTTATAGCGTCCATCAAGAACAGCTGAAGGAAGAGTGCGACATCGAGCCAGGGTAAAGGCCTTATGATGTTTTGGCAGTTCTAAATTGCTTATATAAACCATTGGCATTTTTAAGTACTTGTTGCATTCACTGACAATGAACGAAGGGACTCTGGCTAAATCCATTTGTCGCTCTATGTCTGTGATGTGCTGTTTAGTGGCTGCTTTAGCCTGGTCATACCCCAAGTGAAGCAGAAAATTTGGGGAGATACCCAAAGTCACAATTTTCCTTGAGACTGCCTTGGTCCATGAGGATTGGAATTCATCCTTCAACACCAGAGAAGCCAGCCCCTCTGAAAAAAAGGCTAGCCTAAGCCAGTAATAAAGTATGGACATCCATATCCTGGCCTCTATACTCAAAAAGCCTGCCTCTAGTTGCAGAGTAGCATTAGATACACATTTTGGAACTTGGAAAACTGACCTCAGAAACTTGGATTGGACATGCTGCAAGATCATATTGTTAGAGAAGGGTCCTAATTGGGCTCCATATAAAAGTTTGGCAGTTGTTTTTGCCTCAAATAATTTTAAAGCAGCTGGAACATAATATCCACCTTTAGTTCTAAAAAAATTTTGAATGGCCATTGAGCTCCTCTGGGCATTGTTAGCAGCATAATCCCCATGTGCTTTTCTACTCCCTGAGGAGTGAAAAACTACAGCCAGATATTTAAAGCAGGAAACCTGTTCAATCCTATGGGAGTCTATACGCCAAGAGAGTTGTCTAGGATGTTTGGCAAATGACATAATTTTAGTTTTTTTATAATTAAGCACTAAATGATTTTCTTGGCAAAATTGGGACAATTTTCTCAGAGCTCGTTTAAGGCCATAGGTGTTCTTGAAAGAATAACTGCATCATCTGCATAAAGCAGTATGGGGATAGTTCTTCTTGCTAGCTTTTTATCCAGACGTGGATAACCATGTTTTTTTTGCTGAATGCTTCCCACGCGATTAAATATATCTACTTTTCATAACACACGATTTTCCTTACTTATGTTCAGTGCCTTGCAGAAATTTTCATTCCTCCTTCCTTTGACTTTTTCACATTTTGTTGTACTACAACCTGAAATTGATATGGATTTAATTGGCATTCTTGAGACTTGATGTATACAAGATATTCCTCGGTTACTTACCGGTAAATATCTGCCACTGAGTTAATAACAGTAGGACCACTTTTGGCAGCAGTTACACTTGTGAGACTTGTTGGACAAGTCTCTGTCAGATTTGCACATCTGGATCCTGAAATTTCCCCCCATTCTTCTTGACAAAATTGATCCAGCTCTAGCAGAAGCTGATATTTCAATTAGAGGTTGTAGCACAACAAAATACAGAAAAGCCAAAGGGGAGTGAATACTTCTGGTAGGCACTGCATCTTCCATATAGCCTGCTTGGCTTTGTGATTGGCCATTGGCTGATAAACATGGGCTTAGTATGACTACTGAAGCAGGTATCTCTGAGGAAATCTCATTGAGAAGAGATTTATAATAGGGAATATACATATTCATGAACACACACTGTAGTCTGACCTACGCTTAGAAAGAATGGCACAATTGGGGTCCCTGATTTGAACTTGATATCCAGTCAGGAACTCTGTTCATGTAGAGAATTGAGGTTGGGCTGGCATGCTCCTCCCCCCCTTTGGCATTTTGGACACCTGCATAGAGTTGTGGAGTCTAAGGCCATTTCTGCACCAGATGCCATTAGCGTGTTCTACTGTTACAATCCTGGCATTGCCACTCATGTGATAGCAGGTTAGGAACACTGTTTTCTGCACCCTTAGACCTTCAGCAGATGGATAGAGATATTGCCACCAGTGTTCCTTCTTCACCACTGCATTCCTGGCCACTCCCTTTCCGGGCCTTCACCCCACCCAACTGCCCCTGTTTGGGGATTTTTTTTTCTTTGGAAGCCATATCAGCACAACACTGTTGTAACCACACTAAAAGCCAATACACTATTGCATTTTCATGCTATAATGTTCAAAAATGTACTTAAAAAATAAATAAAAGGTTTTAACACAAAGGAGAACTTTAAAATAAACACAGTGAGCTGATAGATTTCGAAGTTATCATACCATGGGAGTTGAGGAGGGAGAGACAAGATGGGCACAACCACACCCTGCCCACATGTGGGTCCCTGACAACAGGAAGCTATTGAGTACTATTACGGTACCACACAGAGCTAGCTGATGGGATTGAAGTGCTAAAGGAGGTGTTTAACAGGTTTTTTTTCTGGAAATAGTATAAGGCACTTTGGCAATACTTGGGGATGCGATAGCAGCTGTATAGTGACAATGTCGTGCAGTAGCATGTCTCCTGGGCTGGTAACGACCTGCTGCTATAGCGTTATAGTGAAGTCATGCAGAAATGGCCTAAGATGATGACAACAGAAAGTAGTATCTTCCTACAGGATCCGGCAATAAGCTTCCCCCGCATAAATGTTTGTTTCATTGCTAAAGCAATATAATCCTAACTTGCCATTCTATAGTAAACCCTTAAAGGCAGATCATTACCTCACACACAGAATGTGCCACTTTAATAATGCCTGAAGATTTACAGTACAATTCTAGGCATGTCTGCTCAGAAGTAATTTCCATTGAATTCAATGGACCAAACTTTCAGGCAAGTGTGAATAAGATTCCAGCCTTAACATTAAGCATTTTTAAAAGACCTGAAGACTGTTTTTTCAAAAAAGAAAAAAAATATTTCAAGAAATTCAGTGACTTCATACCTATATGTCTCTCACTCAGCCTGTGTGTTTCAAAGAAGAGGAGAGAATGCTATGAACAGGAAGAGTAGAAGTAGAAGCTTCTGCCATTTTAAAGTAACTGTGTTAATTACCATGTATTGTTGTTAGAGCCTTCACACAGTTTGCATTGTGTTGGAAAAGTAGGCATGTCACACATGAGAGAAAAGGAGGGAGAGAAATATTAACATGCAACCAGATGGTCACAGGTATTGATCTGAAGAGTAATAAAGAGTTATAGCTTCAGGTGAGCCTTTAGATGTTCAACTTTACTGAAGGAATAACTTCCCCTTGGTTTCTCGATAGGTTGCCTGAGACACTAATTCTCAGCTCAAAAGATTATCTCACACTTCACTGGCTTTGGTACCTTAGTATAATCATCTGGTGTGAACTTTTTCTGCACTTCACAGATACACTGTAGGGAACAGAGCAGTCATAAAAGATAAAGAAAGCTATAAAAGGCCACAGCCAGTTTCATCATAATAGCTACTGTTTTCTTTAGATTTCAGACATACTTTTGCAAATTTTATTTTAAGTATAATTCAAGGTGAGTATAGATAAGACATCTAGGAAGTAGATAATTTTGTCTCCTTTCTCTAGAGGCAATTTCCCAAGTCATTCCAAGGTCAGTCATTGTTTGAAAAAGATGGAACATCTCTGCTTAATTGTGGCCAATGTTGTTAAATTGTGGTGGGATCAAACTGACTTTCAAGTAAGAATAGCGTATATATAGTCCCATAACCAGAATGTTTACTCATTTGTAATTTTTGTTTAATAGCACAGTATTTATTTTCTATGGAAAGATTCTTAGGATTATACTATAACTTGAAAAACAGTCACAAGATATGTAGAATTATAATCATTCCATTTATGTTACTCCATTACGTACATGGCACTTCACAAACAACAGATCTGGCAGGGAAATAACAGAGGAACAGGTAATAAACAGAAAAAGAATATGCAATATCAATTACATGTAAATTATTTACAACTGCACATACTTTGTCTTATTATAATGTGCTTGGGCCAAAGGGAAATTAGAACATCTATGTTCAGGAGTGTCATAATGCAGAATATCTCCCCTTTAGCTGGAACACAGTGGATATTGGATTATCTTTAGCAGACAGATGATATTTATACTGCAATACTTCTTAAATTATTTACATCAAAACACCGGTTGTTTTCTGGAATCTAAAAGAACCATAGAAAATATGAGGTTTTAAAATTAAGGGAGCTATAAGAATAAATTCCAATAGAAAACATGTATGTTCATAAGTGTAGCTATTGTGTTTAAGTCAGTTCTGAAACTCCTTATTCCCTTTCCTGCATGTTGAACTACACAAGAATATTTAAAAGGCTGGAAAAGATTCATTTTCATTGGGGAATATGGGTGGTTTCTTAGACCAAGAGATGGGTAGCTCCTTCATCATTTTGGATGAGATGCTCTTCTCTTTGACTTTATCCATGATTTTTTTCTGCAAAAGAATACTCAGTCCTGGGAAAATACAACATATATACATATAAACATTTCATTCCTACTAGATCAGATACCAATAATAGTTGATTATGTTCATGATCATTTATCATGTGTTTTGAATGCTTCAGTATTTCTACCTTTCATTACTGTATTTTTGTCCCCACCTTCCTCTATACTTCAGTCCCTATTATGTTATTTACAGCATCCCTAGTCTGATTCCACTTTCTCTAGCATATTAGCCCTGCTTAGACAATTGCCTGAATGTGTGAGGTCTATAAGTGGGTGAACTGATGGGGTTGTGCATAATGAACTTATTCTTTATGTCACCAAACTTGCCACCATCCATCCTCATTTCCTTATCTTGTTGTGTTTCATGACAAGGTTTGGAGGGAAACTAAATGTATGTTGTCTTGTAAAACACATGAGTAAATGAGTAAAAATATCCTTGTCATTGTTGCAAGGTGTCTTCTACTTGTAACTTTCATTCAAGTGGATCTGAGTAAAATGCCTTTTCAGATCTCTCTCCTCAACATGTACAGCTTCTGTCCTCGAACACCTGATCATATTTAACATCTTCTCACATTTGCATCAAATTGCAGATATTCTACAACAACTCTGTGGTCTCTAAGGTATGCTAATCAGTGTGGACTAGTCAGAATAATGGTTTATGTTATTTTTCTAAAGTATAAATATATATGGAAGCCCTGCCTTGAATCCTGTGCTGGGAGAAAGATGGGATATAAATTAAATGAATAAATATATTCTATTTATAAATATAAATAACTGCAGACAAAAGTCTCAGATATGGAGACTTACCACTGCAGATTATTTTCTGTTAAGTTACTCTGTGTCAGCCAATGTGTTTGCAATATATGAAGATTTGTCATATGTAATTCTGGTGTTAAAGTTACCTTCCACATAAGTTAAGTATAAATCATATTAAAGCATTCTGTTAGTGTTTCTAGTGGTGACAAAATGTGTAAATATATTGCAATTCATTCCATCTTGGCATATGTCATGCATACATTACTAGTGCTACTATCTGAGCCAATTCCTTAATCATTCCCCCCCCCTTTATGGTTCAGGAACTTATTGATGTCTTCATTAGACAATAAAAGCTATAAAATCCATATTATTTTAAAATATGAAAGACAGAGTAAACATTTCATGCTTTCCAAACTGTAAAAAAAGAAAAAAAGTTCATCAAGTTGAAAAGTATCTTAAAATGTATATAGTAAACCAAACTTTCAAAGTTGCAATGTGAAGACAATTCTCAGTTTACTTGTTCTTCATGAGAAGGCATAGCCTTAACTCAACTCTTCCTAAACTGGTTCCCTCCTGATGGAGTAAAAACTAAGTTCCTCTTGACTGCACATTGTGTTTCTGGTCCCTCTGATCTTATTCTGCTTTGATCTTATTCTGCTCTTTATCTTGATTTTAGTTGAATCTGATTCACCACTGGTACCTCCGAATGGCTGTTTAATGCATTGGCCTCTCATACTCTGCCAATAAGGAATGTAAAGTGGATATACATATCTGATTTGCTACCTCAGTGATGGAGCCCTCAATTATCCTGTTACAGTTCTGCTGTA
Organism: Iguana delicatissima; assembly: GCA_948472985.1. NCBI lineage: Eukaryota > Metazoa > Chordata > Lepidosauria > Squamata > Iguanidae > Iguana > Iguana delicatissima. The sequence goes on from CAOKZL010002041.1 coordinate 19,917, forward strand.
ACACCATAATTATATTTCTTGGCAAAATTATTTCCTGTTTTTTATGTCCTGTGTTCTACATTATGAAACATTTATTCTCAGTGTTCCTTGTTTATAAAACAAATATCAGAATGAGTTTAAAAATGTTCTTAGCTATTTGCATTTACATTCCTGAACATATTGCCTTGATAAGCATCCCATGGGACATAGTGTGGACCAGAACATCCTCACTTAGGTTGAAGAAAAACTTCAATACTGTGGTAGGAAATCTGATCTTAGGTCGCTTCTCCGTGTCCCCTTGGAAAAATCCACACTGCTTTAGCATCAGAAGTCCGACATTAGACAAATGGAAAAATGAGAGGAAGGAATAAAAAGAGTTGTGGGACCACAGGCCAGGTGAGAGATAAAGCTCTCCTAGCCCTTGACCATGTCCTCAACATGGAAGAAAAGGTATATGAACCAAGTGCACAATAGATGGTCTCATTTCTGTCTTACTGTGCACAACAGGAGGGAAATGTTTTTAAAAGGAAGAGTGGAAAACACTGCTTCTCTCTCCCTTCTTCCTTGCCAGCAGAAGCTCAGCAGGTCTTCAGATTTGTCAGAGCACTCAACCTTGGAGCGCTCTGATTTAACTGTGGATTGCACTGTAAAACTTTATAAAGATGATAGCTTTATGAGAAAGGAGAAGGTAATTGCAGGAAGGAACGCTGACTTAAACACTTCTTCCTGGACATGGATTTTAAAAACAGATGCCTCATTTTTATTTATCAGGGCAATATTCTTCATATGTTTCATTCTGTTTATGATTATGATAATGTTTGGATTCTAATAGTCTCGAAAGACGACTATTTATTCTGTGGGAAATAAGTAACAAAATAGTAATGAAATTATTTCAGTCTTGTTTGGCCAATTTTATGAAGCTATCTCATTTGTACAGGGAGCTGTGTTAGTCTGGACTAATGAAGTTGAGTTAGAATGTGGCAACTACCTTACAGTTTCAGGATTTATCAAGAGTTGAAGAAACGAAAAACATTTTTCACTTGATTGAGAAAATGATTGGGTAAGAAATATATTGATCTCACGTTCCATTTGATATTTCTAAGTTTAACTGAAATTCACTTATACTACAATAAGCACACTTCTCTGAATTTTAAAATGCAGTTGACCATTCAAAAATCCATACAAAAAAGTGAAAAATAAGGGGAAGCGTGCAGAAAGATTGATGTCATATATGAAGACAATGTGTATGAATTAATATAATCTGCCATGACATTGCATTGTGGCAATTATTGCAAAACTTCATTTATGAAAAAAATGTTTGCATAGCATGTGTAAATTAGCAGAAATGCAACACACAAATATACAAATCTATGTCTATATTGACTTTTAACAAAGGAACTACTGACTGAGATAGAAATGGAATAAAATGAATTCAAGGTTTGAAATTTGAAAAACTGACCAAGAAGAAATTTACAGAATCATGCATCTGTACATGAGAAGAATGAATTAATCAGCAGTATATATTCAAATTAATATACTTGGGATGCTTTTATAAATCACACATATGAAAATTTATGGATTGGTGGATGTTACATATATGAAATCAACATAGACTTGGAACAGACAAATCTTTGCAGCCATAATCTGTCTGTGGGCTATTCTAAATCTTTCAATTGTCAACTTGATTTGGAAACTTGATTTGCCCAGACGTCCATCTTTCTTCCTTATTTCCTTTAGAACAGAGAAGATCAGCAAGCCTTTATTCATGAGTGTAATATCAGTGCAACTAAAACCTAATATTCCTTCCACATTTTGTGGTCTTATTTCCTGTTTCTGCATCTCCTCCCTGTCTTAAGGAGCCTGTTTAACTAATAATTTCACAGCTTTTTTTTTTTTTTTTTGAGATGAAGACATAGGTGAAGTGATTGGCATTTGTTTGTTGCCATAAATGGAGCAAAGTACAAAGAAGGCTATGAGGAAAGCATTACAAAAGTCAGTAGCTGGGTGAGTTTGCTCTGTTTCTAGGGGAAATGAGAGACAAATTTATAAGTCAGTGGAACTGTTTTAAAGAAAGGCTCTATTTCAAGAAAGCAACACATCTTTCAAGGTTCAGTGAAGATCTATAAGGAAAAGTAATTTCACATGTAAATTTAAAAGTTATATCCCTAGGTTAATTTATGGGTGGTAAACAGGAATCATGCTGCATTGAGTAGAATGAAATATTCATGACACTGAATCTTTTTATCAAATTAATATTTTCCTCTTTCCCTCCAAGCACTTATCCTAAATGAAAACCTTTATTAATAAGAACTGGCAGCAGAGCGGGAAGGGAAGATAGGGCCTTGCACTGTGAGTGACCAGTCCTGATCTTATTATAAATAAGTCTACCATCAATGCATACCATTTTGGTGAATCATTTCACAGGGTATTTTTCCCTCCAAACAACAAACAAGCAACTCACCCTTACGTTACACAAAACCATTCTCTCTAATGTTGTGGTAACTGTCCTTTTGTGAAAAGAATTTGGTGAGGTCTGGGCCCAGTTAAAATCTCTTCTCAGTAAACTTCTCTCACTCATTTCAGCTAACCACAAAGCATTTTATACTGGGCTTTAATTTTTTTAAGCCACATTTGGGCACCAATTTGCTGTAGGATAAAGATGGACTATATCCTAACAGTGAAAAAGTCAGTAAAAATAGGATGAAGACAGACTGTAGACTGATGGTAGTCTCTCACTGGTCCTCAATTCATTTCTTCTCCTTTTTGGCAAATGTGTATTCCATACTTTCTACAAGGAAGGAAGGTTTTTATGTGTGTGTTTATTTTTCATTTAATCCTCACAGCAAATCTGCCAACTACATTTTGATAAGGGACACAGCCTTATTGCACTTTATGCAATGCGCTTCAGAACAAACCATAGATTTGTTTATTCTAAAATTCAGACCATCTTATGGCACTGATTCTCTAAACATGTGCTTCACATTCCTATATTTAAGAAATGAAGAAATGATGGAGTAAATCTTGACATAGGTCTCTTTCATTCTTGTTTTTTAGGGCATGAGGGGTCAATCCTGCTTCTTGCTCATATGTATAACAAATTTATTATTAGTTATGGAAATGCTAGGTGAAGGATTTGAGAGGCTATAGTCTAAAAAGTAGCATTTCCTATCTCTGTTAATAACCACTTAAATTTGATTTTGTGTGTGTGTGTGTGTGTGTGCTTAAGTTCTAATATCCTGAGGACAAATAAAGGAAGGATGATACAGTATGTACTCTTGGGTCATCAATGTATTCTGTATCTGTAGCCACCTCTGACTATCAGGAATTACATCAATTCTAATGAAGAAAGACATTAAATTCATTCATGATAAGAACTGCATATGCATTTCCTCTTCCAGGTAGCTGGCTATATGGCCACATATTATTCCAGAGCTGGATAGGAAGATAGAGTAAATACATGATAAATAATAATCCCCTCACTGACTACATTTTGAAATTAATGGAAGTTTCATATTTATGAAGTGTCTTTCGATCATTCTACTTGTAATTTCAAATAAGAAAAGGAAGATGTAATAGTCCTCTCAAGCTCGTGCATATTCAGTCATTTATATCCATATCTAGAATGTCGTGAGATAACTCATATTTTTCCATTACAAAAAGCTGTAATGGAATTTGTCTCAAGGTCAGTTCTCTAAAGCCTGTAAGAGTAAACAGAATTAGAATAAACTATTCATTTTGCTGTAAGAAGGAAGGCCAATTGAGTATCTTTTCTTTGGTTTTCTTGCAGTATTTTCTGGGAGGAAAATAGAATGGAAAGGTGATAGATTTTGAAGTTACCAAACCATGGGGGTAGCTTAGGGAGGGAGAAGCTGGGCATGTCCACAGCCCTCACACTCCTGGTACCTCAAATGACAAGAAGTGCTATCAAGCACTATTATGGTACCACATTGAGCCAGCTGATGGGATTGAAGCGCTAAAGGAAGTTCTTAAAGGATTCCCCCCCCCCCCAGAAATAGAATATGGCAGTTTGGTGACACTGGGAGATGAGATAGCAGCTGGGAAGCAATGATGTTGTTTGGTAGCACAACTCCTGGACCAGAAACAATCTACTGTTGTTGCACTATAGTGACTGTGCAGAAATTGCCTTATTCTGTGTGAATGTGGGAGTTTTGCTCAGAAAACAGCATTTTCTTCTTATTTTCACCACTGAAAGCAAGTTTTCTGAACACACAAAAATGTCTTTTTTTTCAGAAAACAACATTTCTACACAGAAAGTTCTGTTTTATGCACAAAAAATTCACACATTTGGATTTTTCTTATAATAAATCCAAAATGGCAAATTGTTCTCAAAAACTGTGCAATTTTTGAGGACATTCTCACAGTGGAGAAAAAAATAATTTCTTCTTGTCCATGAAATTTTAAATTTTAAAATATTTACAACCCTAGGCACTATGGGTCTTTTCAACACTCCTAAAGGCTGAACAAGAATGAATGTGAGAAGGACAAATAGCATGGAGAGCCAATGTCAATCCTCAAAGGAGCATTAAAATGCAGATTACTGGGAAAATGAAATTTAAATTTAAAGTATGACCATATGATTTATATTATATATCAAGATTGTATTTTATTCTAAATTAATACAGATAAAATATAAATTTCTCCACAACTGAAAATTGTCATTTGCTATTCTCCAACCCCTAACTTCCTAAAGTTCAGTATCAAGGTATGGTTTTATTTATCTTTGAATTAATTTTGCTGGGAAAAATGTCTGAAGTATTTTACAGTTCTTAAAAGGCATTGTTTTCCAGTACTTCCAAACATTTTTGCATATATTTAATTATAAATAGAAACATGTCACTATTAATTAAACTTTCTCTTTCCCTTTCTATATTCAAGGTCTGGTCATCATGGTTAGCCTGGGTCACTAACAGAGCCTGGATTTCTACACCAAGTGTGAAGGATCCATCACTCTCTATTAGTATTTTAATTATGAATCGTATCCCAGATGGCTAGAGGATTGACATTTTCAATTATCTGGGTCACACCACAAGCTTTCGCTTTTTGTTAGATTCTTCATCACTTCAACACTAATGTCATGTATGCAGTTATATTAACTTGGTGTTATGTTTGAGCTTGTCAGCTTGGCATGTTAAAATAATATCTTCTTGAGTACAACTAGAAGGTGAAGATGGTGATATTCTACATGTAGAAATGGAATGAAGACCAGAAAAGGTAATGCTAACATCTGGAAAACTTTAACCACCAGCATTAACCACCAGTACTATACTGCTGTAGAAACCTTTCTCTGAAGGATCTTGCCCTATCTAAGTAATCAATAATAATGAGCTAAATCTTGAATTCATCATATTTAGAGTATACCCGCTGATAGTAATAGGATTTAATTTAGTAGTGACTAATTGAACTTCTATAGGTTTAAATGGGTCATTTTTAAGCACTACTAAAACTTTGATCCAACCTAGTGCGTAATAAACTTGAATGGAAACGCATGATTTCAATGACTGATACAGACTACTGGTTCAAGTAGAACAACATAGTCTCAAAAGAACATAAGCCCATTCTATGACATTTCTCATTGATTAACTTATTCATGTTTTACAGTAAAATGAAGACAAGAAAACCATTGTCTTTATCAGGAGATGGACAGTGTAGGAAATTTTCCCAGGCAGCTGTCGTAATGTTGGGCCCCAGCTTCTAATAGTAGCCACCAAACTCAAATTAATCTTTGTTACATTGGATAGCAAATCATTTTTAGAAGGGTTACTAATTAATACAGGTGGACAATACATGGCAGATGAGCTGCATGTATCCAACCCTTCCTCGGCCATGTCTATATCCTCTTCCAAGAGTAGTACAGCTGCTGAAGCTTTTAGAAGTCTTTCCTGTAAAATTGTTATAGAAAACATAGAAAAAGGACTTCTTAAATTGAACACTTCTGCTTTAAAACCAACATTTTGAACTGAATTGAACTTCCAGAAGATTTTTGGGGGTGGTAGTTGTAGCGGTGGTGATGATGCATAAGGCCAGGGGGAAGAGAAGGACAGTGCAATTCCTAACCCCCAGAAGATGCCCATTCCTCCATCAACACATGTCTCCTTTGAGCCAGTAATTTAATTCTCAAGAATTTACAGAATGTAGTTGTTTGTGATATTAGTTTTGATGACTCTATGTAGTCTTCAGCTACATGGACAGTGTTCTTCTCAGTGTTGCCTTTGTTCTCAGCTGTTGCCTTCATTGGCCATTTCGGCACTAGACTGTTACAGTGCTATTATTCCACTTGCAACATCTTATGGAATCCTGGGGTTTGCAGTTTTGGGAGGGGCCACCTGGCCCCTCCCAAAACTGCAAACTCCAGGATTCTATAGGATGTTGCAAGTGGAATAATAGTGCTGTAACTGCCTAGTGCAGAAATGGCCATTGTCTGCTTTTTGCCTTTAGAGAGACAGCTGGCTTACCACTGTGCGAAATGCAGTTCTTGCTGAACTAAACATATTTCAGTCTGTTTCGGGAGGGCTATATCTTCTTTTGATAATGAAAACCACACTGTTTGTGCAAATTCCTGTTATTATCGAGAAACAAGAAATCTCATTATTTTACAGACTAGATGACCAAGTGTTATGAAACATTGTGGCTGTAAAAAGCTGGATTCAGAGCCCCAACAGTGTTCTGTTCCTTGCCTATTTTGCAGTTCCAGGGAAGTGACAAAAAATACCAAGACATTTATAGAATCCCTGGTGAATTACTGTATAGCTGTATTGTACTGTAAATGTCAACATTCTGTGGGCCTGTCCTAGCTCAATCTTATGGATTGGTTTAAGAGGTACATGTTATAACAATGCCAATGCTGAAATACAATACCATTTGCTGTGTTCTTGCTGAGAAATTCCTGCTGTTTTTACTATTAGAAATGGGAGGCACTGTATGGGCCTCTACCGCACTAAAAGAGCAAACCTGTCTACACAGAAAATTGCAATAAGGGACGGAGGGCCAAATTTTGTCTCTCTTATTCTGTTCCAATAGTCACATGGAAAACAAAAAAATTGAAAATAGCATTTTACAAATGTAGTTTGGAATAGCATTTTGTTTTAATACATTCTTTATCAGGACTTGGGCCCTTTTCTCACACCATTTCCCATGCGAAATGGGCATGGAAGTGCCTCAGGATTGAGAGGGTGGTTCCACATGATGTCCTCGCGATTGCATGGTGCTCTCGTAGTGATCTTGTGGCAATTGCGGATTACATCATTTTCGGCTTTTTGCTGAAAATGATCTGCAATTGTGCAGTCCTCTCACATCCCTTCCACACTTACTTGGTATGTGAAACCTTAGGAAGCACAATGGCCGCACTTCCTTCTCTAGTGCAGCCTGAGAAAGTACCCTGCTGTGCTGCAGAAGAAAGAGGCAGAGCTATCATGCTTCCTTCTGTCTAGCACAAAGCTGGTGTGGAGGGTATGCAATTCACTCCTGCAAGAGGCTTTTCACGCAATCTCTGCGCAATGGCAGCAAGAAAAGGTAAGGTGCATAAAGGGCCTTGGAAAAAGCTACTTTTTTGCTTTGCAGCTCCCTGAAGACCACAGTTTGGATAGTAGATACTGTGGGCTGCAAAATTAACTTTTCCAAGTTCTGTTGTTTACTGTGTGATTCAAATATAGCCTGCAAATGTAGGTGAAGTGTTTGTAATGGCACATGAGGAAAAACAGTGAAACATCTGTTGACCAATGAATTAACCTAGTGCAACCAGAACATATATACTTTGCACCTGTATACCACATGCTTCTTTGAGGCATAAAATCCACCTTATTTAAAATTAAATAAATAAATAAATAAATAAAAAGAGGTAGGGTTGCTATACAAAACCCAAAAGATGAGGCTGACAAGACTGTTGTTCTCTTCTTTTATTACTGAAGGCATTTGTTCCAGATAATCAGAATTAAGTTATAGTGAAACTACAAGCAATTATGTAGGCAGAGATGAAAAATGAAACATTAATTAAGGGTGGGGGAGACAACCCTAAGAAATACTGCCAAAATCACAACTCACTTTATTGGCTTAATTAGAAGTAGCAGCATAATCTCTTTTGCAAAGATCATGCTAAAACATACCTGGAAACTGCCTTGGCATTTCAGAATAACTTCTGAATGAAAACTCAAGTCTGAACCAAGACACAATCTCTGTTCTAATACACTAAGATTCTGAAACACAAAGCTCCAACATAATGTATAGTCTGGCCTTGAGCAGTCCACTTTGTGGGCTGAACTGTAAATCTCATCACATCATAATTGTAACTAATGTTCCATCTCCATTTTTAATGGATTCAGTAGGAACATGTGCAAGTATGAAATTGAAAACATAATACTGTCACTTCCATAAATACTTCCACAGTGCATAAGCTGTAGCTAGGGATCAACAAATCTGAAACTGATTTTTTCAATTTAAATCAATCTCAATTGATTTAATCAGTTTTTGTAATCTTAAATCAGGTTTTTTTAAAAAACTTTTGAGAATCTTTCCACCGTTAATTTATTTTCTCTTGAGTTTTTAAATGCCACATTACAATTTTATGTATTTGGGGATACATTTTTCCGAATACTTGCAAGTTTGTACAAAATTTTCCTTTATACACATTTTTTTCATGTATCATGGATTTCTAATGTTTTTCCCCCATAATATATGCATTTTTGTTGTACTTTCTATTAATACACACTTTAAAAAAACCTGGAGAACTCCATTGCAAAATTCAGGTATCAATTTTAACGGATAACAATTTCAATGCAAGTATTTGTTGAAAAATGAGAAATTAAATCAGATCACATTGTAATATGAACCAAACAATATCTCCCTACTGTCTATCAGTGGTTCCATCTATCAGTTGCTGAAGAGCAGTATAGCTTCAGCATACCCATGATGTGAAACAGTTGCCTCATTCATTTCAATTGATAAAATTGTCCCACATATAAGAAGAAGAGCTTGTGAGAATTGTGTTCCACCAGTGAAATACCGAATTTCCCAGATGAGTTCACACAACATATGTAGGCCTCTCCGTATATTGGTATAGGTATAGGTGTCTATTCAGCAACCTGCAAACTTTAAAAGAGTTCTAATTAAAACTTTAAAACAACTAGAAAAACATCAGAGGAATTAAATGTTTGAGGGTTGTGTTCTGATTTATTCCTGCCCCCCCAGCTGAAGATATCGGACATTTTTTCTATCTTATTCAGCTAATTTATTGAAATAGCTTATGTTACAAATGCCATTAATACCACATTCCATGCTAATGAGACTAAATTTAAATAATTAAAAACAAAATGCACAAGTAGATTGACAGCACTAAAGTGGAGCAATTTCTATGAAATTTTAATAAAAATGTGATGTGATGTTGGTATCTTTCCCTTACATGACAAAGAACCACATCATTTACATTTTTAACTGATTAAAATCAACACAGTGATCTAAATATTTATGATTGCTCCAGGAATGTTCTTGCCAGTCCTCACCCGCAAACCCATGCATTTCAAAATGCAGGATGCTTATTAAGCTATCTTAAGAATGTGAATAATAATGATATACTGATGAAGATGTCACCGTTTGGGGAATTAAAATGACTAGATGAGAGCAAACCACACTACTTCAAAAGTAGTAAGAAGCCCTCAATTGGTGTTAGCATCATTTATTATTCACTGCTGACCTTTGTCTTTTGTGAAGAAACAAAAAGAAAATAATACAGAAACCACTGGTATTTAAGACATCTACTTTCAACAAACAAAAAAAAGAGTTCAATGTATGTGTGTGTGTGTGTGTGCATTGTGTTCTTGTGATTGACTATGGGCCTTTTTGCACTACACTGTTACAGTACTATTATTCCACTTTCACCATCCCATGGAATTCTGGGGTTTGCAGTTTAGGGAGGGGCATTTAGAAGTCTCAGCCAGGGAGCTCTTTGGCCTCAGTAAACTACAAGCCCTAGAATTCCACAGGATGTTGAAAGTGGAATGACAGCAGTATAACAGTCTGGTGAGGAAAGGCCTTAAAATTACCAAATCCTCTTCAAACTGCAAAATATGCTCAACTAGAATGGGCCAAGCAGCTTGTAGCCTCTTTCCTAACCTGAAGTACTCAAACTCAATACCAGACTTCTGATCATTTTTCCTAGTGCTGGGAGCTAATAAGAGACTGATGGCTTGGACAGTCTAACCTCTCTAAAACACCACAGATCTATTGACAGCAGAACCAGACAGGATTCTGCATCCAGAACTAGAAATCTGAAGCACTCTCATCTGTTTCCAGGAAAAGTGCCAACTATCCCATTATCCTCACGAGCCACATGAAGGCCCATAAATAGAATATTGTTGTGAAGACACTAGAAGGAAAAAAAAGGTCCCGAAAATATACATGACCCATAGGAAGTTGGAGGACATGGAATGGATGACATGAATAGTCATACTATCGCACCAGAAAGGGACAGAGGAGTTAGCCAGCTCCTCCACAAAAATCCAAATAGCTACCACAATTTGGAAGAGTTCTAAAAACTTCTAGTCCATCGACTTCTAATCTCACTCCTCAGGCTATATCTGAGTACACTATTATCCACAAAAATGAACCACAAACCCTGTAGACACAACTGCATCCAAAGATATGTCCAATGTGTCCCAAAGACCCATATCATCCCTCCAAAGAGAAACCCCTTTGAAGGATACTAGAAACTCCTACCAGACCTTCAAATCTCCTCTAATTCCATACATCAGCCTAATTTCATGATGGCATTTGACAGTACTTTGTCCTGTACAAGGTCAGCCAATATTTTTTTTATAAAAAAAATCACAGAGGTATTAGAGTATCCTCTTCTGCGTTGACTTAAGCTTAAGGGCACAATCAAGGAAGGTACTGAACTTTTTGAAAGGAGAACATGATATTGAGCACCCTGAGGAAGGGTCTGGTCCATGTAAAATAAGCCTTCAAAAGAAAATCCCAGCAACTCAAAATCCCCAGGATGAACTGGAAGAAGACAAAACACTAACCTAATGTTATGTAATTCAGTCCCAAATCCATTCCTATGTACTTCATATACTGCAGTATATATAGTGCCCTGTGCAAAGTTCTGTAGGAGTGGCATTGTTAACTGATTCCCCTCTAGGGGAAGACAAGTGATAAGCCCATATCCAACAGGTGTCTCCTTTGAACAACCCCCACCCTCAAATTTGTCACAGAGGAGAAATGAAAGGGTCTGCCACTCTCCTTTCTGCAACCTTGTCTCTTATGAATCTTGTCCCTAACAGCATCCTGAAAGCCTATGTATGAAAATTCTTGGAATTCTTGGAATTTTCAGAGTCTAGTTTTCTTGAAATAAAATTGTGAACCCATCCCTGAACACTTTAATAAGCTGCAACAGTCAGGAATGAGATATAGAGCACCCACAATCTGTCTAATTTAATTGGCCTGGGCCCTCTTTGAAAGTGCATGGGAATCCCGTATCCTCTGTTACTTTTCTTAAATCCCCCTGTGCTCTTTCCTTTTGGACACTTCCAAAAGGAATGGAATCCACTACAAATTGAACACTCATGTCGGAATTTGCATGGATGCTGGTTGCAAGATTCCTTCACTCCAAATTTCCAGCTTAATTTACGATGTGCAACGGCCATGGCCTGACTCTTAGAAGTCATCCCTACTTCATTCTTCTGAACTATATGACCACTGTGGTCCCTTTCTCCTTGAGTGGGCCCATGCCAATGTCATAAGCTGCATCAACAATTGCAAATTGCATTATGTCCCATCTTATGATAGGGCTCATCACAACTCTCACCCTGAAATCCTACTCATATTGCAGCCATGCAAGCCCTGAAAAATCAGCTAGGCCTTATGGATAGCATCCATATATTTGATGAGGGAATATGCTCTTCAGGGTTGCACCCTAGCAATGACTCCTCCATTGCCAGTTTCTTCATGTTCTGTCAACTTGATACGTTCAAACTTTCTCTCTTTCCTTCTCATCCAATCCTTCTCAGTCTTTCTTATCCAAATCCCTATAGAGAGAAAAACAGATTTCCCATGCAAAATCTTATCTACCGGAGCCTGGAACAGATGATCCCCAAGGGGCATTTTTAGATCTCCAAAAGAGATAACCTCATAAACGACTGCACTATTCAAATTAGTGGATGGCTGCTTACTAATCCCTTGCATGCCAAAAAGGCACTGAGGAAAATATGACACCTGATAGCCATTTGAAGAAAATAATAATTAGGAGACATTCACATAGTCCTAAGCAATTGGAGCCCTCTCCGCCACAAAAATTACCTAGAACCTTCAGTGACTGACTGTACCTGTCCTATGGGCTTACTCCAACTTTCCCATGGATAACTCTATGAACCTGTGTCATCATCCCCAGTGGGATCAGAAGAAGGTGTAGAGTATCAGTAGAAATTTCCTTCATTTCCTATCAGTGTCCTTCATTGTGCAGCTTTCACACCCATACATAGAAACTGGAAATACTGACAATTCTGAGTTTGGTTATTTATTGATGTACCAATGGTGTAGCCATCCACATAAGGGTGATAGCACAGCTCATTTTTACATCTCAAAGGCAGATTAACACACTGTTTTTCTGATATTGTGCAGAGGCAACATTTATACATGGGTGATTTCCATAGAAAACTAATTTTCTGCATAGGAAACACTATTTTCTCTTCAGAAAATAATACTTCTATGCAGGAATATTTTCTGCACATAATATGTGGCTTCCTGTGCAAAACATTTCATTTTCTTTGCACAGAAAGTACCATTTTCTCTGCAAAACAACCACACGTGAATTTTTCACCAGAATAAGCCCTGAATAGTCTTTAAAACTATGAGGTTTTCAGTGACTTTCTCACTGCAAGAAGAATATTGCTAAAATTACTCCTGGCTTCCTTCAAGAGGAAATATAGTGAATATCCTTAACAGTGATGACAGTGTAGAGGGTTGCCTTATACTAGGCAAGTGATACCCAGAATATATGCTACCAAACATACACTTGCATTTCTGTTGTCATGGTGCACATTCTTTCCCAGACTTCTGGAGCTTAAACTTAATCCAAAGGATCAGGTGTGAGGTATATGTAGAAAGTGTTAGCTGCTCCAGCCCATGTCTGGAAGTGACAAGAATAATGATCTGGATTAGAGAGGATTGATCTTTCAATATTTAAAGTGTGCTTTTTGCACTGCATCTGCATAGTAAGTGTGTAAATGCAAAACTACAAATTGAAAATACAGTAGAAAAGCTGCCTTCTTGGGATATATACTTTTTTTATCACAAAGTTGATCAATGAAGTGTAACACAGACATATACTAAGAAAACCACAGATAGGGAAAGGTATAAGGAAGCAAATCTATTTCATTTTAGTACCAGTACATCACAATAAGAAGTTTTGCTTTAATGAGAATCTGTAGCAAAGCAATACATTTCTGAATTCTAATATAAAGGGGAAATAACTCACAAGAGACAGTTAAATTGAAGAAACTAGGAAAGTGTGCAGCATATGCTTTCATGGGTTGGTTTAAAAAAATTAGTAGAATATAGTTGAACTGTATTCATGGGAATTATGTTGATTCAGAAGCTTGAAAAAAATTCCACATGTTTTGTGTGAAAATAGAACAAAACAGAACGATCTATATGGATTTTTCTTTCTTCCACTCATTGTCCTGCATGATTTATTGACTGTTGTTTCCATCTCTCTTCAAGAGTTCAAGGCATAAAGAGTGCTCCCCTTTGCCCCAAACTGTATTTTTTTCAACAACCTTGTGGTATAGTTTAAGGTAAAATATAGCAATTGGTCTAAGGTCATCCAAAAGCTTTGAGGCTGGATGTGTTGCAACTGCAACAATTCTCAACTCTTAAAGAGCAGCAATGTTATGGTTAGGATATCTCCTCATCTCTTCTCTTTGGGCAATTGACAAAGGAACTTTGAATTTGCAAACAATCTAGGGAAATGCTTGGTTTATAAATTGAGAAAAAAGAAAAGAAAGGAAAGTGATATTAAAATAACAAGAGGGCAGTACTGTTATAACTGATAATTCAGATTCAATTCCCCCCTCCCCATCGGTACTATTCTTCTTTATACAAACAACAAGAGTTTTTCTTGGAGAAGGTGGAGGAATACTCATGTAATCAAAATCTACCACAGATTACAGATTACCAGAAATAGGTTATGAACACACTGCTAAAAATAAAAGAGCTTGTTGATGTGATAAAGAAGATTCAAATCAGTAAAATGCTTCATAGGTGGAAAAAAAAATAGATATAGCACTAGTAGTGAAAGATAAACAAAACCTGACATTGACAAAGAACTATAGTCCAATATTGTTATTAAAGAGTGATTACATATTTGCAATTATTTTAATGGAAAGTTGGAAATAATTCTCCAGGATATTATACATGGAGATCAGTGCAGATTTTTACTTAAAAGACAACTTTGAGATAACACCAGAAATATTCTAGACATTTTGGAATATTTAGAAAGACACGGTGAGAAACAAACAACACTGATTAAAAAACACTGTTAAAAAGCATTTGACCATTTGAATTGTTTTGTTTTGTTTGTTTGTTTGAACTGCTGATGGAGTTTAATTTTGGGGAAAATTTCATTAAATGAGTTAAATTGATTTATAGTCAATAGAAAGCATAAATAATGGTGAATGGAGAACAAGACAAGGATGATCATTGTCACCACTTTTGTTTATTCTGGTACTTGAGATTTTGAACACAGCTATAAGACAAGGTGAGAGAACTGTGAGCATCAAGTTTAAAAAGAAGTATATAAACAAAGAACGTTTGATGATGATTTAGTGATTGTATTTGAAAACCTTTTGGAATGGATAGATTAATTAACAGAGAGATTAAAATATTTGGTGATGTAGCAGGTTTTAAGATCAATAAACAAAAGATAATGACGTTGACAAAAATAGAAGAAAAGAAGATCAACTAAAACTGAAAAGAAAGTTAAATATGTAGGTATTACTATGTCAAATATGAATTGTATGTTATTTCAGGACAATTATGTCAGCTCATGGAATTAAATAAAGAAGAAATTTAAAAGATGGGGAAAAAATAAATCAGTCACTTTTGGGGAGCATTTCAATGATAACAATGAATGTTTGGAATGTTGCTTTTATTTCAGATGCCTGTTTTGACTATTGATGTGCCATTTAAGCAGTGGCAGAAGGATTTGTGAAAGTTCATATGGGAAGGCAAATAAACAAGAGCAAAATATAAAGTCTTACAAAATGCAAAACAAAAAGGTGGCTTAGGTTTATCAGACTTGAAATTATATTTTGCTTCATGTTGTTCAGTTTGGTTGAAAGAATGGATTGTGCTGAGTAATAAAAGGCTAGTAGATTGAGAAGGGCACAATGGGTATATATGTTATGATAAAGTTAAAGTAAATGTGGATCATTTTGTGAGATGTGCCTTTTGGATAATATGGAGTGAGTATAAACTTAGGCTGTACCCAAAGACATCTTTATGGGTTTCAGCACAGGAGGCTCTTTATAAAAAATAAACATTATGTAAAGACAGATGGTTAATGTATCAAGATTGACTGGAGAATTATGAAAGAGAATATATAGACAAAAGAATATGCTTTCCAACAGCTTTCTTATCAACAGTTAGTTAAAAATTTTAAGATGGATAAAAACAACCATAGTTTTGAAAAATATAAACCTGAGTTTAAAATTCAGCTCTGTATAGATAACTAACATATGATTGATAAAATGTATAAATTTTTATTATAATTTGATATGGAAGAGGAACAAGTTAGAGACTGTAGAATAAGGGGGCTCAGAATTTGAGGTATAACATACAGATGGAACAATGGGAAAAGATGTGGTCCAAAGGGTTGAAGTTCACATTATGTTATGATCTTAAACATAATTTTTATAAAATGATGTATCATCGGTATATGACCCCAGAGAAGATGGCTAGAATGTATATGGATATTTTGTCCGCTCGACTTCTTTCCCTGTCATGTTTCCAAATGTTACTCTATCATGATGATCTTGATTATTTTATGCTTTTGGATACCTTATGCTTATATAAAGCTTGTACTGTGCTGGATGTGTATCTTTCCGCATTGTATTGAGTGATCATCTTGGAATAACTAGCTGTTTGATTCCCACCATGTGTTGCATGTCACTATATGCTAAACCCTGTTTGCAATCTGATTGGTGGTTGAAGGTATGAAACTTGAAGTGAGCATATTGCCACAATGTGCAAGATGAAGGAAATGGGTGTTGTGTCCTAACTGCTTTTGATATAATCTTCTGTTAGATTTGGTTACTTTGTTACTGACAATTAGTTTCTAGGCAAAGTACAAAGTGTTGGTTATTATCTTTAAAGGCCTACATGGTTTGGGTCCAAGTTACCTGTTAGATCACCTCATCCCATACAATCTGCCCCATACACTCAGGTCCTCTGGGAGCCATTTACTTAAACCAACTGGAACTAGACTGGCAGCAGTCACCCAGAAGACCCTTTTGTCAGCAGCCCCTGGACTGTGGAACTATCTGCCAGAGGAGAGTCAACAGCAACATATGCTGTCTGAATTCAAAAAAGTGCTAAAGACCTATCTCTTCTGGCAGGTCTACTCAGTCTATTTTTAAGTATACTTTTAATTGCACTTTTAATTTGGATTGTATTTTTAATTATGATATATTTTAATTATGTGATTTGTATTTTAAATGGTTTTGTATTTTAATGCATTTTAGTTACAATTTGTTTTTAGTTGCATCTATGAGGTATCCCACCTCAAGCCTTGGGGAGAGGTGGTAAACAAATAAAAGATGATGATGATGATGATGATGATGATGATGATGATGACGATGATGATGATGAACTACGTTACATGTTATATACCTTGATGGAAGAACATATTACATCTGCTTTTAGGAATATATTTCCAAGTATGTTATGCAATTCTTGGTTGCCATCAATAGGAGTATGGTGTCTAGATCGAGGGAGGTATTGGTACCACTTTATTCTGCATTGGTTAGACCTCATCTTGAATACTGTGTCCAGTTCTGGGCACCCCAATTCAAGAAGGATATGGATAAGCTGGAGCAGGTCCAGAGGAGGGCAACCAAAATGGTGAGGGGCCTGGAAGCCATGCCTTATGAGGACAGACTTAGAGAGCTGGGTATGTTTAGTCTGCAGAAGAGAAGGTTGAGAGGGGACATGATAGCCATGTTTAAATATTTGAAGGGATGTCATGTCGAGGAGGGAGTGGGCTTGTTTTCTCCTGCTCTTGAGACCAGGACAAGGAGCAATGGATGCAAGCTGCAGGAAGGGAGATTCCGCCTGAACCTCAGGAGGAATTTCCTGACTGTCAGGGCTGTCCGGCAGTGGAATGTGCTGCCACAGAGTGTGGTGGAGTCTCCTTCGTTGGAGGTTTTTTAGCGGAGGCTGGATGGCCACTTGTTGGGAGTGCTTTGAGGGTTTTCCTGCATGGCAGTGGGTTGGACTGGATGGCCCTTGCGGTCTCTTCCAACTCTACATTTCTATGATTCTATGATTCTATGTTATTACATAGTGTTGTGTTACCGCCATGCTGCATGTGGTCTTAAGGCTTCATGAGAAATATAATATTGATATGTTGTTGAGCATACCTAATCATTTCAGGCTGTTGATCATGTTTAATGGACTTTATTATATGCTATGCTTATAGGTTTCTATAATACACTACATACATGCTTTGTTATTTTCATATAACATGCTTAATGCCTTGCTGTATTGTAGGAAAGGTGCTGAGTTTTGATATTCTATACTTTATATATAATGCTTTATATCTTTCCCAGAAAAACATTGTTATGCATTGGTTAATTATGGGGGATAGTGGGATAGGCTGGGAATCTATGTATGTGAGAACAGAGAAATTATCTGACAGTTTTGACATGGAAGCCAGGTGCAAAGTTTTGGTTTGACTAAGAGGCCTGAGAAAAGGGGAATAAGTTGTAAATTATATTCTAGGAAAGCCAGGAGGACAATATAAGTAGAAGTGTGAGAACTGGATCTTCAAAGGCAGTGATTGACATAACAAGAGAAAGGCAGAAAAGCAAAGAAATGTGCCTGGAACACTTATTATTTGCTATTATAAGTTAGAAAACTTATTGGTATTGTTATTTAGTGAATGGGATTTTTGTACGCACTGATCTATGTTATTTATGTGTATTTCTTTTATAAGTTTTGCAGACTGACAGCTTTCTAAGTTCATACTGCAGTTTGTTTGTTTTTTGGTTCTGCTTCTGTAATAGTCTGAGACATTTATCTTAATGTGGAATTAGGCACTATTCAAGACATATTTCAAGTGCATATTGAAGTGTGAACAGCATGAAGGGATATTTTATCGTATGCGGTGGACATCTGAAAAACTAAAAACTTCTGGATCCAAGAGCATACCTTCAGTCAGAGGATTTTAAAAGTGAATATTCAATTAAAACCAGAATGTTTTTCTTTTGGGACTTACAGAAGAACAATTGGAAAGGAAATATAGAAGACTATTACAATATACAACAACAGCAGTAAGGCTGTAATATACACAAAGATGGAAGAATTCAACATTGCCGACAATAGAAGACTAGCTGCTCAAATTGAATGATGTAGCAGAAATGGATAAATTATCTGCTTTGATAAGAGAAAAATCATTAGTTATATTTTTAAAGGACTAAGAACTGTTGATTGACTGTTTGCAGAATAAAAATCAAAAACAAAAAATAAGGTGATAACATTGGGTTTTGGAAATTGTTAGGACTGGTTTATATCAGGAGACGTATAATAGGTATTTTTTAAGAGGGAGGTAAGATCATAATACTTATGATCATAAGCACCAAGAAAAAAAGCAGAAGTCATTTTTCTATTTTTGTAAGATTTTCTTATATTTCACCGGCTTTATCAATCTATCTTTTCTTTCCAATTTACTGTATCTGCTTTTTTTTCTTTAAAATACTTGTACTTTTTAAATGTATTTAGAAAATTTCTTAATAAAAATTAATAAATGTAAAAAAAAGATTTCCACCCCATCTCTTATCCACCTATTGAGATAGAAACTGATAGTCTTAATAGATCTTTCTACTTCTCCTCTTTCTGACCTCTTACTTTTTCACTTCTACCCAAAGTGAAACTAGCTTACTTCTGTGTTAGTTTATCACTCTGAAAAATCTTTCCTATCCTTAATAGAATTCTTATAATAAACTCTAATGTTTTTTTCTCCCATTAGCTACTGTTGTCCTTATTTGTTAATCAGAATTGCCAACCTCTGGACACAGACATTCTCAGTCAGAACATAACCTGTTATAACTTAAACATTGTGAGAAAGAATTAAAGATAAATAACTAGTCATTCATAACTATTTACTTTCAAGCCCTGCTGTCTCTTTATATTGTTTCCCATGAAAGCACTTTATATTCCCATTATTTCACATTCTGAGAGGGGAAAAAAAAACATGCATCTTAAATATTATAATGGGTTATTCACAGTGCTGTAAACTGGAGAATAAGAGGATATATATAATTTTAAGCACAAAATATAGAACCAGGCAGAATGAGAATCACCATTTTTGTAACATAAAACATCAGTTATTCAGATGACGTAATTGGAAATGGCTAATTTCTGTAAAACCTCTCCCATTGGTTTACTGCTTCCTGACTTGGTATATTTCTATGACATTTTGGATTTTAGAAAGCTTTCACAGCTAATAATTTTCTGGTTTGAGAATATATTTACTAAGAACCTAAAGCTTTACTCATGTGGATGTAATATACTGATTAGAACCTGGGTAAAGAACATGTGGCTTTTCAGATGTTGTTAGGAAGCAACTCTCATGATCCTTAATTCGCATAACCAGTGGTGAAAGATAGAACCTATAGTGCTTTGCTAAGCTTTCATGCTCTTCTGTGTCATGCTAATTGTGAAATGCTCTCCCCTGGGAGGCCTACTTCGTGTTCATTTTGACCCCATTTCAGTGCCAAGCTAAAAAATGGCTCTGTACCAAAGCCTTCATGAGCTTGCCTTGAATCTACATAAATATTTTATCTTAAGCTGCTAGAATTGTTTTAAATTCTTTAAATAGTTTTGGACTATTCTGAATTGCTTGTGCCTGAGTGCTGCCCCAAGAACTATAGGGCAGGATGTCCAATAAATTTGAAGAAATTTCCCATTCCTGTATCAGAAAAATTATGATTGAGGACATTCTATTCTACCATGAAGTTTGCTGGATAATCTTGGACTAATTACTTTCTCTTACCTGATCCACCTTATCCAGGAGATAAGGAATAGAAAATGTTGAACTTCTTGTAAAAAAAGATAGAATGTGAAAGAAGGAAATAAATAAACAAACTGACATTTATAAATTATGATATGGCTGCCGCATGGTACACTGTTAATGTCTTTATAAAGGATCATTGGATATGGAGATGACAGGCTTGCTCCCATTCAGAGCCTGTCTTTTAAACAGTAGATACATAGCAGCACATGTTTGCTACAAGACAGGCATGCATGAAGTTCACATAGATTGAAGTTCAAGGTACATCTGGTGGGAACACAGGAGAGGGCCTTTTCAGTGATTGCTCAGAGGTTCTGGTATAAGGCCTGTCCCACCTAAACAATGTGCTGAATTTTCTATTCATAATTTTTGTTCTGCTGATTTTTTAAAAAAATGGCCACAGGGTGTTGGTTACCCCCGAATTGTCCCCCGCTCAAAATAGTCTGGGTGGCCTTGGCAACACACCCCCTGGGTTGAAAATGCTGCTGCTCAATGCCAAGTCAGTGAATGGAAAATCATATTTGATCTAGGACCTGATCCTGGATGAACATGCTGACCTGGCCTGTATTACAGAGACCTGGCTGAATGAAGCTGGAGGCATTAATCTCTCCCAGCTCTGTCTACCTGGGTTCTCTGTACAGCAGCAGGAGAGGACTGGCAGGCAGAGAGGTGGAGTGGCAGTGGTCTATTGGAATTCCATCTCCCTCACCAGGTGCCCTGTTCCACAATCTATTGGGTGTGAGTATGTGTTTTTGAAGGTAAGTGGCCAGGAGAGAGTAGAGATTTGTTGGTGTACCAGCCACTCTGCTGCACAACAGTTTTCCTGAACTGTCTGAGCTGGTCTTGGCAGTGGTGTTGGAGTATCTCCCCCCATCTTGTTGTACCGGGGGACTTCAACATCTATGAAGAGACTGCTCTGTCAGGAGCAGCTTGGGACTTCTTATCTGCCATGATAACCTTGGGCCTGTCCCAAGAAATAGCTGGTGCCACCCATGCTTCAGGACACACTTTGGGCCTGGTTTTCTGTTCTGGGCAAGATGATGGTGATCTAGGTGTGGAGGAACTTTCCATAGTTCTGTTGTCATGGACTGATCACTACGTAGTGGGGTTTAGACTCTGCAGGGGTGAGGGGCCAATTAAAATGGTCCGCCTTGGGAGGCTTATGGATCCAGATGGATTCCTTATGGCTCTTAGGGAGTTTCCTTTTGCCTTGGCAGATGATTCTCTTTAAGTCCTGGCTGATCTCTGGGACAGAGAAATGGCCAGGGTGGTGGACATGATTGCTCCTAGGCGTCTGCTCCCACAAAATGGTGCCAAGTAAGCTCCTTGGTTTATTATGGAGCTGATGGTGATGAAACAAATGGGACAGAGACTAGAGTGACATTGGCAGAAGACTTGGAATGAGTTTGACAGGGGCTAGAACTCGTTGGAAAGCCTATGCTGTAGCAATTGTGTCAGCAAAGAAATTATACTTTTCTGCCAGCATTGCATCTGCAGAGTGCCGTCCAGTGGAGCTATCTCAGGTAGTCATGGGCCTTTTACATTCTGGCCCACAGGAAAGAAATAAAGACCACTCTATAGCCTGCTGTGATGAATTTGCAGGATACTTTGCAGAAAAAATCACTCAGATTCATTCTGATTTGAATGCTGTAGTTAAAACAGGTCCAGCTGATGTGATCTTGGCATCTGCTTGTTGTGCATTATTGGATTCATTTCAATCTGTGTAGCCTGAGGATGTGAACAGGATCCTTGGAGAGGTGAGAGCCACCACATGTATACAGGACCCTTGCCCCTCCTGGCTTCTGAAAGCAGCTAGAGGGGACTGAATGAATGGGTAAGGGAAGTGGTGAATGTCTCACTGCAGCAAGGAAAGTTTCCAGCATGTGTAAAAAAGGCTTTGATGAGGCCATTACTTAAAAAAGGCCCCCCACTGGATCCCACCATCCTGAATAATTATTGGCCAGTCTCCAATATTCCATTGTTGGGCAAGGTTCTGGAGCATGTGGTAGCTTTCCAGCTTTAAGGGTTTCTGGATGAAACAAATTATCTAGATTAATTTCAGTCTGGCTTTAGACCTGGTTATGGAACAGGGACAGCTTTGGTTGGCTTGGTGGATGACCTACACAGGCAAAGAGATGGGGGAGTGTGTACCTGTTGATTCTTCTGGACCTCTTGGTGGCTTTCAATACCATTGACCATGATATCCTTCTGGACCAACTGTCTGGGATGACATGTGGTGGCACTGTTATGCAGTGGTTCCAGATATATCTGGCAGGATGAACTCAGAAGGTGGTGGTGGGGGACTCCTATTTGACTCCCTGGCCATTGTCCTGTGGAGTCCCTCAGGGTTCTGTTTTGCTCCCCATGCTGTTTAATACATATATGAAACTGATGGGAGGGGTCATCGAGAGTTTGGGGGGGTTGGTGTCACCAATATGCTGATGACACCCAACTTTACCTCTCCTTTCCATCTGATTGCAAGGAAGCTGTCTCAGTGCTGAACTAGTGTCTGTTTTCAGTAATGAACTGGAGGAGGGCAAACAAATTGAAGCTCAATCCAGACAAGGCAGAGGTGTTCCTGGTCAGTTGAAAGGTAGATCAGGGAACAGGGACTTTTCCTGTGCTGAATGGGGTTACACTTCCCCTGAAATCTCAGGCTCACAGCCTTAATGTTCTCCTGGATTCAACTCTGAGCCTGGGCTCCGAATCTCAGCAGTGGCCAGGACTGCTTTTGCACAGTTAAAACTTGTACACCAGCTACGCCCATTCCTTGAGATGTCAGAGCTGGCTTCAGTGATACATGCCTTGATTACAGCTTTGGACTACTGTAATGTGCTCTACATGGGACTGCCTTCGAAACTGTTTGGAAACTTCAGCAGGTTCAAGATGTGGCAGCCACAATGCTGACTGGGGCCAGTTATAGGGAGCACATAACTCTCTTATTAAAACAGCTCCACTGGCTGCTTGTTCATTTCTGGGCACAATTCCAAGTGCTCATTATGACCTATAAAGCCCAATATGGCCTAGGTACAGGTTATATGAAAGACCACATCTCCCTGTACAAACCTGTCAGTGCCTTAAGATCTTCTGGGGAAAGCTTTTTCTTGGTCCCTCCGTCATCAAAGGCTTGCCTGATAAGGACATGAGAGAGGGCCTTCTCAGTGGCTGCTCTCACCCTGTGGAACACTCTTCCATGGGAGGCTAGGCTGGCCTCCCTCTTGCTCTCCTTCCACAGGCAGACTAACACATTTCTTTTTAAGCAGACTTTTATGTAAGCTGGGGAGATTTATTTATTTATTAACTTATTTTAAAAACCCAATACTGTTTTAGCTTTTTATAATTTTATATGTTTTTAATGCTTTAATTGTTTTAAATGTCCAGTTTATTGTTGGAAGCCACCTTGGGTCCCATTTTGGAAGACAGATGGCATACAAATATAATAAAATAAATATATAAATGTTTTTTTAAAAAAACAACAACCCTGGGTTTTATTTTTTTTTTATAGTTTGATCAATTTTTAACTTGCATTTTTGTATTTTTAACTAGGTTATAAACTGCCTTGAGTCCCACAGAGGAAAAAAGGTAGGATATAAAAAAATGAGGAGGAGGAGGATGATGATGATGATGGATTGAACTCTTTAGGACCGTAAGTAAAACACATAAATGGTTGTTTAACAGATTTAATAAGCTACCAAACAGATAACAAGAGCCACCAACATATAAATTTCCAGAAGTCAGTCTGTTTTAAGAAATACAGCATGGGTGTAAATTATTCTGTCCTTTCATAGACTGATCCACAGTCCATTCAATGCAATCAATAGACTCCCTAGTGTTTGGATTGAAAGGAGCATATATCACTGAGGTACGATGACATCAAATACAAAAAGGTTAAAAATAATTAGAATAGAGTCCTTGGAAAATAACATGTTTGCCAAAGCATATAGACAGTTTTTAATAGCATGTCAACAGATTTCTCAGCCCTTGTGAGAAATATTTCTTCTTCTCCTTGAAAAATTTGCATTTTTTTTGTTTATGCATACCGCATAGAACCAAATGATGAAAACCCATATTAAAACTTCGCTCAACTCAATTAGTTGCTACTTCCACATCTTTGAACATAAACCTGGAAGTCATAAACCTAATTCATCAGAGCCCTGAGAACTGATTCAAAGTTATTAAACTGATGTAGTAAATATTCATTACTTGACATTTTTAGAAATGATATTACTTGTTTTATTCAGAGTGGTATATCCCATAAAAACAACTTGTTCTTTAATTCACTTGAAAAGTATTGTCATAAAATGATAATAATAAAATAGACACTTGCCTACACCTAACTGGTAAACAGCTTTTTCTTTTATAACCTGTGAAATCAAATTAATCACAAGAATACCCATTACATAATAATAACTATTCCTTTGTTCTTTTATTAGCATTCTGTGAATAGAGTAATGTTTTTGAAGCAACAAACTACTTAAACATGTTAAAATTTAAGCTAAATTAAGACAATCACACACACTCATTTCAACTCATCATACATGGTTAGTAGTATGCTGAAGTGTGTACTTTATGCTCTAATAATTTCAACATCAATTCATAATTAATTAAATTAATCTCTATACATTGAAGCAAACCTCCTTCACCTCCCAACTCAATATATTTATGCCATCTGGTTCTATTTGAAGAAAGAGTTACCACATTCCAACAAAGAATTAAGTGTACGTCATGGTATCTGTGGTCTCATATTCATTAAAGGGCACTGGATTATAGCATCTATATATGGGAGGGATGTGTAGTCCTCTTGAGTTTGTTGAATTCTCACCAAGTACTATGATGGCTAGGGCTGATGTGAGTCACAGTCCACCACCTTAGACCATATGTTCTCCACTTGATACACAGGCCTTTACCTTGTTCATGGTGCCATCACGTGGGGATCACGTAAAAAGCCTCTTGCAAGAGGGAATGGCGTCCCCTGTGCTTCCCTCCACACCAGCTCCATGCTGGACGGAAGGAAGCATGATAGCTCTGTCCCTTCCTTCTGCAGTACAGCTGAGTACTTTCCCAGCTGTGCTGGGGGAGGAAGCATGGCCATCGTGCTTCGTGAGGTTCCGCATGCCAGGTAAGTGTGGGAGTGATGTGGGAGGAATGCTCAATCATGGGTCATTTTTGGTTAAGAGCCAAAAATGATATAATGTGCAATTGCCACAGGATTGCTACGAGAGTACCACACAATTGCGAGAACATCATGTGGAACCGTCCTGGTGATTCTGCATCGCTCCTGTGGCCATTTCACATTCAAAGTAGTGTGCGAAAAGGGCCAAAGTTAGCAGGGCTGAATCTATGGCCCTTTTCGCATGGCATTTGCCATGCGAAAGGGCCCCTTGAGCATCGCACGAATCTGAGGAGCGGTCCACATGATGCACTAACAATCATGCAATGCTCCAGGGTCTGGCAGGAGCCACTCAAGCACATTTTCATTTTTGGCTTTGAGCTGAAAATGGTGCACAATCGCACAGCTCTCCGGGGCCCCGCATGCACTTGCCGTGCAGGAAGCTCGCGCTTCCTGCCCTGGTGCAGCCTGGGAAAATCCCAGGCTACATTGCAGAAGGTAGAGGTGGGGTTCTCGTGTGAGCGGGCAGCAGTTGCGGAGCTGAAGGAACCGGGAAGCAAGAGCCTCTCACTGGAAGCTGCTCGTGCGATCCCCACACCCCAGCTCTGTGAAAAGGTGCGTTGCAGAAAGAGCCTATATTAACATGTGAATAGGTGGTATGATGGAATGGAACCCTGCTGAAAGATGTGAATTTTGGTGCAAAGGACTGGGAGAGAAGGGAAACTTATGGGAGCTTATGGGAAATGTAAGAGACAGTAGTACATTTCACAAGCAGAAAGTGAGCAACAAGTAGTTCCACACCAATACCACCACCCATGTACAGAATCTCTAGGAGAAATAATGCAGGGTTAGTCTTTATTTTTTGTAAAGCATATGAAATATTTACTTATAAATACCAAAAGTTTCATGGTGATAGGCTCTTTAATCTGTGCTCTTCAAGCATGGAGGGTGGGGAACTGTGGACTACAAAATGGAAAACAGATAAACTCGGACAAACTGGAAACTGACAGACATTCATGAAGAGGTAAAATGTGAGCAAGACATACAAACAGGAAATGACATGAATACACGCTATGCTTGTCTCATGCTATCTTAGAAAGCCATGCAGCCTAGCAACTACTAAACATAGACATGCTAAGGCTGTTAGCTCTAACAAGAACAAGGAAACGTACCTCCATAACACATGGGCTACCTATGTTTGATTTTAAGAGACTTTCTCCATCCTGCTCAATCACTTGGGCCACAACTCACACAACAACAAGGCTCATCTGACATTTGCAGGAACTTTTCTAAGGACACGAGGATGCTTTGGAGAGAATAGATGGGAAAGCTGACAAGTGATCTAGATTCCACCCCATTTTGTTTTTAAAATTGATAGATGCCTGAATATGTCTTCATAAGCAAATACGAACAACATATGGTTCACGTGGGGAAAGCACAGCACGCTGATATCTGCCCAAACATTATACAGGGTCAACAGTCATGAATTCAGGACTATTTAGTATCATTCATTCATTCATGCATTCATTCAGAAGTGTCCTGAAATGGTACATCTTAGCAATGGAAGATAGCAACCAATTTCTGAATTCCCCCGTGCAGGAATCTACCCTGTCACAGCTGACTAGACTGAAAAACAGTTCTGAAGTCTATGTTTTAATTGAATACATGGCAAAGAACATAGCACTGCATCCTGCATTCATGATTTTCTGGATTAGAACTCTAAATAAGTTGAGGCAGAGACTGCATTTTTCAATAGAGGAAAAGAAAGAGACTGCATTGATTGGACAATGAAATATTTAAATCTAACATTACTGAAAAGACTGATTTAAACATCATTTGGTTATTTTCCAAAATGATATTCTGTTATATGTAGAAAGGATCGGATTCATAGTGTATCACATTTAGAGGCACTGATTTCAATAGGTCAGGTCTTAAGTATGACTTTGAACCCAGAATCATACGTTATGTTCCAAAACACTGTACATCTATAGGCTAGATTTCTCAATGGAAGCCATACTGGTCAAAGAGGAAGAACAAAACAGCAGTCGCAGCTGCAAAAACAATATACTTATTAGTAGGAAAGCAGTGTGGTGTCTTTGAAATCTTAACAGTGCACTTTTAACAAAACATTGGGGAATAAACATTATATATTCACAGTGCACATTGGAAACTGTATTTTCCATTGATTATTTTATATCAGAGTTTCTTTCAACATCTGACATAAAAGTGAAGAGCTTTTCTATTTTGTATTAATTGCTGCCTTTCTAATAAAGCATTTTTTACTTATGTGGGTGATAAAATAATTAGTAATAAGGGTATGTGTGAGAATATTCACTTTGGGTTCATTTCAAAGGGTATAAATGAGGGAAAAATTTTATATGCACAGAGAATTGATTTAGATCAGCATGACATGTTGTTTAATAAACACTTCAGAGACTTACATTATAGTTTGTAACTAACCAACTGAACAGAGTGCCCTTTTCCATTAGGCCTTTTAATCAGTAAAATCCATTTAGAGATGTTATAATTAAGCAAGCACCTTATCATTAAGTCTCTGTGGGACAAGGAAATGACACACCAAAAATGTTCAGAAAATTCTAAAGTGATGAGGGGTAGAGAGAAGGCTGCAGATTCCTCTCTGGGACTCTGGAATATCAGCTTCTGTGAGGAATGCCCAATTCTTAGACCATTTCAACATTGTGTCACAATCCTGCAATGGGGATGCGATGGCAGAGATCTGTGGGTTGTGTTCTTGCATGATGTCACGATCCCGCAGCCATCACATGCCCTCGCATTGTAATCATAGGATATTGCTTAATCCATTAAGCTCTTGCAATCATGAGACATTCCTGTCATCCCCAGCCATGTGGAAGGGGCAGAAATGTGATCATGTGCTTCCTTCCCCAGCTCAGCACAGGAAAGAAGCTGGCTGCACTGCAGAAGACAGGGGCGTATTGCTTGCACTCCCTTCCATAGGGAGCCAGTCAGATGCAGAAGGAAGTGTTCCCATTGTGCTCCCTTCCCAGCAAAGGTGCTGCTGGGATCATGACAGGACATCAATGGGACTCAGTCTGGTGAAGAAATGGCCTTGGTCTAAAAGGTTCATCAACCACAATTTTGCCTCATGAAACCAGCTCCTGAAAAAATGAAACTAAAACTAATTTCATAAAGTGTATCAGACACATTTAAAGGAAACTTTATGCAATGTCTATGTTGCATAATACTTTCAGAGACCCTCTTCTGCAGGTAGACAAACAACTCACATCCCCTCTTCATGAAATACTTTTTGCAAAGAAAATCAAGCTCCATTCAGAAAATTGATTTTGCATTCAGCAAATGTCATTATACATAGAATCAAAGAATCATAGCATCAGAGAGTTGGAAGGGATCACCTGTCCTATCAGAAGCCCTAGCTAGAATAGACTCATTGAATCAATGAGATTTATATGTTTTCACTCACCTTTCAACAGAAGACACATTGAGTCTCCTGTAGTTGAGACTGCCAATGGGATTCAGTGCTTGGTCTTATTTCTAAAATGTTTAGGAACTGACTGTTCAGTTTAAATTTCTGGCAAGCCTTGTACAAAATTCAGTACTGTGCATGCACAACAAGCCATGATGTACTTTTCATGCCATTCTTTGCAGAGCATCCATGTTTCTCTGTGGTCCTGTTATATGGCCAGTTAGGAATCTGTGTGATTTTACCAAGGCAATGGACATATTTCTGAAGGACAGATACGCTCTGTGTTTCCAGAAACAGAGATGAGCCATTGATTCTTCTTTCCAGTGTACACTATTAGATATAACATGATAACTCCATAGCTATCAGTCTGCAGTCAGTGTATGCTCTCCATCCTAGTGTATGCTTTCCATGCTAGGAGCCCTGGTGGTGCAGTGGTTAAATATTGGTACTCCAGCCACAATGTTGTGAGTTCGATCCTGCAGGGCTCCAGGTTGACTCAGCCTTCCATCCTTTCACAGGTCAATAAAATGAGTACCCAGCTTGTTGGGGACAATTAGCTAACACATTGTAAGCCACTTAGAGAGTGCTTGGGGCTATAAAGTGATATGGAAATGTAGATGCTATTGCTGAATGCTATAGGATTAAGTTTAAATGAAGGCCTAATGTCTATAATGTCTAGGCTAATAATTTTATATTTCTGGGTATTTTCTTTCATCACCTAATTTTCAATTTTACACACACACACACAACTTGTAGAAAACTTTTGGAAAGGTTGCACACTCTGCCAGTGTTTTGTTTCTTTCGTAGGGCCTTTCTACCCGAAACTATTATAGTGCTCTAATTCCACTTTCAACACCCTATGGAATTCTGAGGTTTATTGTTTACTGAGCCCAAAGAGCTCTCTGGTTGAGAATTCTAAATTCCTCTCCCTAAACTGCATAGGATCCCATAGGATGTTGAAAGTGGAATAATAGCACTATAACAGTGTAGTGCAAAAAGATTCTTAACATTTTTGGTTTTATTACTACAACCTTGTTTCACTACTGTACATAGTGATTGCAGCAACTAGACAGGGAAATGCCTAGTGCAGGAATGCCATGTGGAAGGGTTGTTTTGCAATGGAGGGCACAGCACACTCAAAGGATGTCCTAAGTTGAAAAACAAGGGAAACAGAGAATTCTCTTACACTTCATGCGATCTGTCTGTATACACTGTTCATAGTGAAAATGGCAGCACTATTATGGTGCTGGGCCCTCCGTTGGTACTGAAACCCTGACAAAGCCTAGACTTGCCATGTTCTATTTTCCAACTGCTTCACTGCTCAGGATTCACTTGTTTCTCCTGAAAAATTGAAATGCAGCTGAACTTCATTAGCATATAGACATTTCGTGCTTTTAAAGCAAAGTGCCTTTAACTATTTTTTTTGCCAATTTCCTCCATTCTGTTGTGACTCCCCCATCAACATGTGCATTTTCTGGTGAGACCACTGAGTTTCAGCAAACAACTTTTCTGAAATGCAGGAGATGAAATAAGGAGAAAGGTACAGAAAAGACCAGTTACAAAAGTGGGCTTCCACTCACAAATTTATACACAGTAAATGATCATATTTTCAATGACCTTCCAGTTCTGCACACAAGATTTGGGGAAGAGCTTCGTAATGATATCTAATTAATTCAAGTTAATATAGACAACATCAGCACATAGTCACCTTGATGGGATATGTATCCTGGGAGAAATCTGAGTTTTGAATCAACTTCATAGTCCCAACTACAGTAGAACCACCAAACCGTCTTGGTAAATAAACACATAGGGCCTTGTTACTGCAGTCTAGGCCTACCCGGAGATAGCACCGATATCATTTTGATATCAAACAATTCGGCTTTCCCCTGCCACCCTACTCCACGTGTTTGCAAGGCCACCGGACAAGCACGCAAAAAGGCACAGCCGATAATTGCTGGACAGTCCATTCTCTACCTAGGCAGGCCAGACACAGCTGGTTCGTTGCTTCAGGGACCTTTCCAGCAAACACCTCATTACATATGGGTGTTACTAACAAAGGCTTCCTGTCCCGAGCAGGCTACTGGACAAAGGTTGTGCTGTCCACTGGTAAGCACTGCGCATTTGCATACTGGCCACACGATTGTTAATTCAGTTCTGATTCCATCATGCAAAGTTGTGACCTTTCCGAGACGTTGTCTCGCACGCAAAACTCGTTGTTGTCTCCGAGTAAGGCATAGCCTGCAGTCCCAATTCACACTATAAAAACCCCTGATTCCAAGACCTTCCTCAGATCGCTCCTGAGTTTCATCCCATCTTGCTGCTGTGTTGCTTGGAGAGCTCCCCTCAGCTAATCGAGCTGAGCTTCTTCTCTGCACCCCCAGCTTCTCTCCTGCAAAGTCCAGGACAATGAGACAGGTGTCGTTATCACCCATTTTCCCCTGAAAGTCTTTATCCTTAATTCAATCTCCAATTTCTTAGTTAGCTGTGTGACTGTGGTGTCTTTGATATTTGTTTGTATTCAATAAAACATCATTTTTACTACTTTAAACCCATCTGGCTGCTTGACTGACCTGACCCCGTAGATGCTGGGTTGCAAGATCCTGCTAAGTTACCCTGCCTCTTGCTAGCTTAAGTGAATGCTCCAGCTAATTTTCCCCAAAATTGTGTTTTATTGTTTGGTTATTTAGGTGTCCCTCCCAGGACCCCCAGAGAACAGGGTAACAGCCTTTCGGCCCTACACTATTAGAATACTATTACTCCACTTTCAATATCCTATGGAATCCTGGGGTTTGCAGTTTAGGGAGGGGCATTTAGAATTCTCAGCCAGAGAGCTCTTTGGCCTCAGTAAACTACAAACCCCAGAATTCCACAGGATGTTGAAAGTGGAATAATGGCACTATAACAGTGTAGTGTGATAGACCCCTTAGGTTTCACTGAGACAGTCAATCAACTTTAGCTGGGGTTTAACCTTCAAACTGATCCTTCTAATTTGGGAATGATGGCCACATTTTATGCAATGAACAGTGAAATTTTCAAACCAGTCTTGATCACAGCAAAAGTCGTATGGACATATTTATGTATACCAGGTGGACATCTTCATGTATTCAATGGTCATAAATCTTAACTAGGTCATAAGACCAGCAGCAGCTTCACAAGATTCCAGTAAAATTCCAGAATCAGGCCTGTTTTTTGCTGCATTGCTGTTGTCATCAAATGAGCTCCAATCCTATCAGTGAAACAGAAGCTGAAGAACTGGGGAAGATATCCAAAGGTGTAACTTTGTGGAGGTGGGGTCGCGTTCTGACTTTCTGGCCTAGCCAAGTAACGATTGCAAGACAATAAATTATTTGGCTTAGGATATTCATTACAAAACATCCTTTCATACTTCATATAAACACAACTCTTGTGAAAGCTATAAGAAAAATCTCAAGCTGCAATGTTCCTGAATGACATTGTGATTCAAACAAAAATTGCCTGTGAATTTTAAGAGTATATTTCAAATGACTCAATGATCTGTTGTTACATCAAGTGCCACAATGCAGTTGTGGTATAAGTTATTTATTTCTGCTTGTATTTCTCTTCAACATGTCACAATCACAATATATTGTACAAGTATTCAGTTTAAGAAAAACTATTCATGTTAATCATTTGTTATTAGCATTAATAAGCTACTTATACTTGCTATTCTAAATCAGTGTGTTTCTCATTTTTTTCCGCAGTGTTGCTTTGCTGTACAATTTCAGATAAGAAAAGTCATTACAGAAACTGACAGCAGCTTTTCTCCCTGAAACTGTCTATGTCACCTTCAGTTTCTAATAGAAAGCTGGTATTTAAATAGCCCACCTCATTTTATCAAGTATGTACACTATTCAGTATGCTCGGTATTGATGGGTAAGCATGCCCATGGCTTGAATCAGATTGGACTGGAAATAAGATGCACCAAATTTGGGCAGCAGTTCAGCTTATTTCAGTCAAAAAGGAATCTGACTATCACTCCATGATCCCAACTCAAAACTGTCATTTGCCTTTGAGAATTATGGAGGCTTAGAAGACTCCATGATAACAGTTCCCTCAAGAAGAGGTTCTTGTGGGACCTGTTCCAGGATGATAAACCTTCATTTACCACCAGCAATTATGAATCCTTGAAATCCCATGATCTTCAGGCTACAAAGCATGTGAGCTGGGGCAGCTCAGAGAAGTTCCAATGAGAGTCTTCAAACAGCATGGGGCTACTTTCTAATACAGGATTATGGATGCTTGGAAGTGCCACAAACTGAGTCCTGCAAAGACATCTCCTGCAAGGAAACAACAACAACAACAAACAACAACAACCACGGCAACAACAACCTTGCATCTCAGAATTGCTGGCAGAGGTCAAATACCCTCAGTTGCTGAAGAAGGTTACTATCATGGATTCTGTCTCTTTCTCTGTGTTCAGTTTATATTTTAGGCACCTACCTTTTGGTCTGCCAGAATCCTTATTCAAAGTTGTGTCCAATATGGTTGATTTAGAATTTCATTTCAATTAGGTTTTGATACAGATTGTTCCAGAACTCACATATTTCTTAATAAATATCTTGAAATAAATTTGAATTTTTTTTAAAAAAGAAAAAAAATGAAAGAATTCAAAGAATCTGGGAAGCTGTTTTGAAGTGCCATTCCCAAACAACTTGAAATGGCCTCAACTGGTGTTTTGGGCAAATTTTTGGTGGGTTGCAAGGGCCATAGGGGATCATGTGGGTGGTTGGGAAACACCTGAGGAGGTATCAAGGGCCACATGATATCTCCCCAGGAGTTCCACGTTTCCCATTACAGTGCTAAAGAGACAAGAACGATATATTGTCCATGTTCATCTAAATGTCTAATAAAAATGGAATTCATGCAACTGAAACTGAAAGAGGAAATTTTAGGCATTGTTTCCCCACTGCCAGCTACAGGTTTCGAAAGAGCATTGCGCAAATTTCTTTCAGTATGCCTCCTCCTTGGGTGGGTTTACCTTCGCCTTATTTCTATTCCCTGGCTATCTTCCTCTGGATTCAGTGTCTGCAACAGCTCAGAGAAACAGCACAAGTCTAGTGAAGGATCCTGTCTATTTTTATCACTCCTAGAGTGATTTGGAAGAGCAGATGAACAGAAAGCAACAAAAAAAGAGGAGCTACAGAGCCAAAAGAGCTCAGTGCTTAGTACTGAGCACTGGACCCTTGCAAGTGTATAGATCCTGGCAAATATTCAAACAAGATATTCATGATGCCATGCCTGATGGTCATATTGACTGGAAATGGAATGAAGCAACTGAATTTTAAAAGCCATACATGCTGAATGAGCACATACCATGAGCGATCATGTAGTTTTCCTTTAAACCAATAAAAGACAAAAATGAAATGGAATTGATCTGTCAGTAAGCGTATACAGGAGTGACAGAAACCCATCCTTAATTTTTCTTTTCCACTTATCACTTAAAATAACATATTTACTTTAAAATATCATAACACTGCTCAAGAGTGTCTTTTATCCCCTCCTCTTCCCTGCTTATTGTTGGGCTGATCTGAAGCTTGCTGTTTGTGATGTGTAAACGTATCTTTGATCTCTGGTGGCTTAGCACACATACTGTAATGTGAAATTGTCAAAGACAATTAACACCTTCATAAATTATATGTCACCAAATACCACAGAATGATGTTTCCATACATTGCTTCATACACTGTGCTAATCAGTTTGAACAAAGAGTTCACAAATACTCGGTTTTTCTCAAGGACATTATGGCATGTAATTATCTTCAAATAATTCATGATGTATCTGATTATTTTTTTTAAAAAAATAAAGAAGGTATAAGAAAGAACTTTTAAAACAGCAAAATAGGAAATTATCTGGGAAATATTAATAAGAATAGCTGGTGCCTGATACTTGAAAGAGTCCTTGAAATGTTTGATCCTAGCTGAACTTCAGTCATCTTGAACCACTCAAGGAGACAACATGAATAAGACAGGCGGAAAAAAAAGAATGAAAAAGTCTTATTGAAGGACTGTTAACAGACGTTGATAGTTTTGTTTACCAGAATGATGTTTCATTCCAGTTCTAAGATTGCTTATGTTTTTAGGTCCTGATATTGCAAAGGGCAAACTCAACCTGGAAGACACTATCATGATAAGACATGCTATGCTCATGTCAGGTTAGTCTTAAAATTCCCATAAGCCAAGGTGATAAAGGACACTGTAGCAAGAGATGACCAATGCCCTTTATTTTAGTTGATGTGACTTTTGCTAGTGTTCATCCTTAAATCCATTCCATTCCATTTTCATATTGTTATTGTTGTGTGCCTTCAATACATTTTAGACTTATGTCAACCCTAAGGCGAACCTATCATGGAGTTTTCCAGGGCTGTGTGATGTACCCAGGGGCTTCCATAGCTGAGCAGGGAATTAAACCCTGGTCTTCAGAGTCCTAGGCCAACTCTCAAACCCTCATGATACTGGCTCATTTTCACATTAACTTAGTTAAAAAATAAACCTGCACTAAAATGTGCAATTTCATATGTATTTTTATATTTTTAAAAATATATTTGAAGTATATTTTCTCAGAATATGTATTCTGAACATGTTTCAACTCTGGAGAATCTCAGTAAACTTAACTGCTAGTTTAATTAGCTGGCAAAGTTGTAGATCCAATGTTACCTAGTCAAACATAGGTTATCTGTTATTGTTATTGTCATTTATTCATTTCCTCTCAGCTCATTGGAGCCCCTCCTTCATATACCTTGCATCACAAACTGGACGTCTGAGAAGCTGGAAAACAGAATACTTCCTTTAATTTCCAGGGCAGTTATAATAACTTTTTTCCTGTTACTTTTATTGATCTAATTTTGTACTTTTCAGCAACATTTCTTGTGACTGGTCAAAATGCTACTTTCTCTGAAATTCGCTCTTTTGTCAGCAGTGAACCACTAGTTTAAGACAGATGAGCCACTCTGGATGTAAAGAGAAGTATGCAATATCCCCTTTTCAACGATAATTGGAAATATACAAAAATTGCCATTAATGTTCTCTTGAAATGAATCATGCCGAATATCCCCCACAATTCCAAGCTCAAACAGTTTTTTGTGGTTTGGTTTGTCTGTTGATGTAGTAGATTCCAGCAGTGGGGAGAGGGTGACAGAAAACAGTAAAATATCTGGCACTACTAAGGATCAACAAAGAAAGAAGGTATCTTGTGCCTTTATTGATGATTGTCTTTAAAGAATGCATACCTTCCAAGTGTCCTGATTTTGCCAGGACAGTCCCAATTAATCTTCTGTCATTCCTCTTTTTCAGCTACTGTTAAAATATCCCAATTTCTCCTCCCACTTTTTCCTGGTGTCCTCAGCTTACATCAGTTGCTGAAAACTGAATTCAAGGTGCAAAACCATTTTGCCATCTTGACTACATTCTGACGGTACTTGGTGTGTCCCAATTTTCCTCTGCAAAATGTTGGAGGGTATGAGATTGCTGAAGGCAGAAGAAAGCTCATAGAATAGTCATGTTTGTTGTTGCTATCAGCTGCAATTGTACATGTGAGCATTCATGCTGTACAATGGCACAATGCTGCAAGGGCCATCTGCTATCATCAGCTCACAACAGACATCTGCTGGCAGGTCAGTGAACTTCTCTTCCTCTTGGTTGCTACCCAGTGTAGTGTCCTAGTGTTGATTCTTGCCTTACCATACCATCCATCAATCTCTTTTGATAGAAACAGAAAAACAATAAGCTTCATGACATTCCAGCTTGATCAAACCAAGTATTTTTCTGATGGAGAGTGCTCAGCTTTCATTGATGTTAATATCCTCCAAAATGCAGGGCTGAGATATCCAGACCATTTCATTTTATGAAATTTTAAAATGCTGGTGCATCTCTTCTGGTGGAAGTCAATAAGGAGTGTATCTTCTATAGGTTGTTGTGGGTTTTCCGGGCTTTGACACTATGTTCTATTAGTATTTTCTCCTGATGTTTCGCCTGCAGCTGTGACTGGCATCTTCAGAGGAATGCATCTTCTGTTGGAAAATAGCTGCCATTGCCAGGGTAAACATCATTGTGAAGTAGCACAATCATTGGTAGTGATATTAAGCACCTTGATAGTTATCTCTGGTCCCTGAATAAATTAACATTTGTGGAAATGATAAAGGCCTGAGACCTGATGGACAGCAGCAGCTTGCTCACTGAAGAGTGGAAACTTTTAGTTGCATTGTACTGTAAATCTAGGAATTCACTTTGGTGTCTATACGAATATCACTGTCCTTGTTTCCCCACAAGCATTCAGAAAGCTATATTTTGGTGAAGATACTGAGAATTTTCTGTGGGAGATTCTTATCCCCTCTCAATTGAACAGAACTGCATTTCTGTTATTAACATTAAGTCTGTGAGACACTACAACTAATGCATACTTTTGATTAAAGGAAATATTCTATGACTCTTGTTTGAAGAAGAAGCCCCCAGTATACTTCTCTTACCCCAAAGGAGTGCAGTGGTGGTGGTATATCATTATAATTAATAAATAAAAGTGGGAGGATTCCATATTTTGAACTGGAGAAGTTCATATCTTCAGTGGGTGAACTTGGCTATCACTTACCATTCCTTGTCTGCTTAATTGCTCAAGGAGCCAATATTTTTGGTTTGAATAAAAAGCTCTTTCTTTATTTTTCACACACACACACACACACACACACAATTGTTGCTTTGACATCTCTGTAAAGCATTTGATGGGTTTAATAGCTGATCATCCTTTAAAATAATATCTGCACTGACACACTTGATTTACACACAAACTGGAGATTTGATTTCCAGGGCTATTTCATGTTATTATAAGCACCTGATTGAATAAGCTACCGTTTGGTGTCAAGGCTTGTTACCTTCTTAACCATTATGAATTCTCAGGTGGTTTTCATAGTTTAATATACTTACCATTTTCCCCTTCAGCATCTGTTCTAGGATGTCCATATATATAAGTTGTCCAAGTTACCCCCCTCCCCTATATCCACTAGTCCTGTGAATACTGGATAAATATGTTCATTTATTTTTATCGTCACTGCTGCTTCAACATTCAGGGTATTATTTTTTGCAATCTCCCCAAGGATGAGCTTTCTCTCTCCCTAATCTCTAGTTTCTTGGGTACTTGGGGAGAAAGTTTTAATTATGTTCACCTCTTCTGCAATTTATTTCCATTCTCTGTATTAGCTTGTGTTATCTTCACTTAATTCCATTCTGCTATCTCTGCATTCCTCATATCTAGTGCTACCTGTCTCATACAGAACATCATCTATCCTTTTATTTTATTCTTGATTACATTATGCAGGCCTATTTTGTTCGCATTGGTTGTCTTTTTTCCTTGAGCATTTACTTTGTGTTGTATTGCACAAAAAAAGGTAAGAAAAAGCACAGCATAATGAATATCTTGGTATATTCATTTGGCTATTAAAATGTTCTAGAATAGCTAAATAACAATTGTATAATGTAGCAAGTCATATCTCTTATGTTAATAAGATAATACCTGGGTTCTTAACTATTGTCTAGAACATGTCTGACATACTTAGTGCGATTTACACTTGATTTGAAGATGTCAGATTGGCTCTTTAAGCAGCAGTAGTTAGAAAATCAGCTTTTCCTTATTTGTGAACAACACATATATTTATGTTGACATATTTTCCATTTCTGCTTTTCTGCAGATTGAATTTTTGAGATAAGATCTAACTGATCCATGTTTTTTAAAGATTTCTTTTAATGCTATTTGTTTGTGGTGTTGCTTAATTTTTGTGCCTTTAAATAATTATTGGTGCTGTCTTGACAATCCTAAAAGAAACAGGGAAGGTATAAGGACTATAAACATGTGTACATTTGTGTGTGTGTTTCCTCATTTGGGAAAAGGTTTAAGGTGGACCAGGAGGCCTGCTGGACACTATGCTTTAGTGTTGCGCAGAGCAGAGGTTCTGGTTTGGTGACTGCCTATAATTTCTATGAAAAGTGATGATCAGTGAAATGATCAATGCAATGAGATAAATTTTTTCATTGCTAAAGTTAATTGTAAAAAAAAAAATGGAACTGAATAACAAATAATGAAACACCAGGTTTTAGACAGTATGTAATGCAATGTAAACTCAAAGTTATAAGAATAAAACAGGGAGGATGGGGAAAGACGTATGCCATGTCAAGTTCATGAGTTATTTAGTACTAAAGTTATTCAGTTATGCAGTACACAAATAGTCCTACTCTTGACCTGAATAAGGCCAATGTGGATTGCATCAATATCAGATCAGATTGGCCAAGTCTGATACCACGGCAGATCAACACTATTCAAAGCAATATGAACTAATCCAAAAGTGGGGCATAGAAGAAAAAAGGAGGAGGAGGAGGAGGGAAGCCATAAAGAAATCTTGTAACACCTATAGGACTAAATAAGACAGAAAGAGAGAGAGAGAGAGAGAGAGAGAGATGGGGAGGTAGAGGACTGTGAATTTTAACAGAAGTGTAAAATATATGGAAATTGTGATGAGGTGAAAAGTTCAGCCTAAATGATGATTATAAAGAGAAGTTTCAGGAACAAAGGTGGGAGACAGATTTTACATAAAAGCCAAGATTAGTAGGCAGACATATGAATAGTGGAAGTTGCTCTTTTTCTAGTGCCTGGGAAAAGCCAGAGTGTTTTCAGTATGGACACATTTTTTTTAAAAAAGAGTGATGGTATCTTGATATAGAAGGGAAGGACAGGAGTTTGGCTTTACTCACTAACAGATCTAAAGCACAGTCTAGGAGAAGAATCGCAGCAGCTCTCTCCAGCCACAGTATTAATAGGGGGAAATTGTGTGGAGTCACTGAAGTTGTACAGTTAACTGAGTCCTGCATTTCTTTCTTTGTTTGTCTAGTTGTTTGTAGCAGAGTTTTGAAAGAGTTGTGGAGAGAGTTTGGCTGTTGGTGATTGTTATCTGAGCTAATTTTGTGTATCTTTCCCTCTTTCTTTCCCTACCTTTGAGTTGTTGTTGAGTGCCTTCAAGTCGTTTCTGACTTACGGGGATCCTAAGACAGATATATCATTTTTGGACTGGCTGAGAGTATAATGGTGTGCCCAAGGTAACCCAGTGGGTTTCCCTGGCTGAGCTGGAACGTGAACTCTGGTCTCCAGGGTCATAGTCCAACACTCACACCACTATACCATGGTGGCTTATTAATGTAAGTAACTTAGCCTACAATTTCTTTTGTCATTCTTGTTAATTTGTTAATTTAAAGAATAATCTGTTCATTATATGTATCTGTATGGTTTGTGTAATGCATGCCCCCTCCCACTTGTTATTAGGCATCTGATTTGCTTTCTGAGTGATTAATTTGGCCATTTATTTCTACTCTGAACTGTCCCCTTTCTCTCTTTTCCTAGATATGCATGTATGTAAATATGCATTCATTTGAAATCTAGGAGCAACATTTCTTTTTTCAGAAAGCACATATATTTTTAATGAAATTGCACATTTCATTCACATTGTTCGACAAAGCAAACACTATTATTTTATTGTAGATTTCATTCATATTGGCTGAGAAATATATTTCCATTATGTCTCCCCAGCAGTTAAACTTCCATTTATTAAAAATGTTAACAATTGCTAGGATTACAATTGTATCTGATTGTTACTTTAACCTAAGTATTCATGAGATATCTCCACAGCAGTTTCAAGATGCCCCTTAGACTATCTAATCGTCCAGTGCCACAATCCCACTTTATCATTTGGTGACTTTGGTTGGCACTGGAAATTTCTACCTGCTGGCTGCTTACTTTCCTCACCTTATCTTTTCCATGGTTGCAAGGGAGGCAGGGGCTTTCAAGAGCTGCTGTCAGAGGATTCAACACTCTTTGGCTATTTCCACACTACACTGTTAGAGTGCTATTATTCCACTTTAAACATCCTATGGAATCCTGGAGTTTGCAGTTTAGGAGGGCATCTAGAATTCTCAGTCAGAGAGCTGTTTGGCTTCAGTAAGCTACAAAGCCCAGAATTCTACAGGATGTTGAAAGTGGAATAATAGCACTATAACAGTGTAGTGCAGAAATGGCCTTTGTTGCTGCCCTACATTGATGCAATGCAGCAAGACAGCAGTGGAAAATTGTCAAAGCATTACAGCAGCAGCACCATATCCTTGTACCTTAAGAGGCAACAGTAAGCAAGACAGAGGTAGACAAGCACTAGCAGCCAGAGAAAAGGTGCAAACCCTGTGACACACCAATGCAGAATGCTCAATTCTCTGACAGCATGTTTCTGGATTGCATCCCACAACTCCATTCAAAAAAGCTTAGGATGACTGTAATTGACTCTGAAGAGCACAAGCAGATAGAAGACAATAAGAGCAGTAGCACAACCATGACAGAGGCACTGTCTGGGACAACTTAGGCCCTTTTTGCATGGTATTTACCATGTGAAAGGGCACCTGGAACATCACATGATTGTGAGGAGTGATCTGCATGATGCCCTCACAATCATGCGACATTCCAGGATCTGGCAGGCACCGCTCACACACTTTTTCATTTTTAGTTTTCAGCCTAAAATGGTGCACAATCACACATTGCTCCAGGGCCCCACACGCACTTGCTGTGTGTGCGGAGCCTCCGGAGCCACGGTGGTCGCGCTTCCTGCCCCAGTGCAGCCTGGGAAACTCCCAGGCTGTGCTGTGGAAGGAAGAGGCAGGGGTTTCATGCTGCCAGGAGCAGGCAGCTCGTGTGGAGCTGAAGCAGCGGGGACACGAGATCCTCTCACTGGAGGCTGCTCGTGCAATCCCCACACCCCAGCACCAAAAAAAAAAGGTAAGGTGCAGAAAGAGCATTAGTCTTCTGCTTGCTTCTGCTCTTCAGAATAAAATATGGCCGTTCTAACAATGGATTCAGGTTCGTTCCTTCTATCACCAACCTGAACTTGTAGATTACCAGCATTTACAAATCTTACTGGTGGGTGCAGAGGGTGAAAGAAAATCAGACTCTCTCCTTCTTATGATTGATTAAGTTAAACCAATATTGGTAAGATGCAAAAGAAAGGGATGCTAAGTCTTCCATAACCCAGACCAGCAATATATTTATTAGTGGCACCACACTGTTGAAAAGCTCTTAAATCTGATGAGTTTAACAAGCATATTTTCATCAAGTTGTCCACATTTTGCACAAACATGTCTCTGTACAAGACTAATCTCTGACCTTTTAAACTAGCACCCACACAGCAAGTGCAAAACAGCTGCCTGATTGAACAAAAAGATGCAAATAACCCATTCTCATTTTCAAAAGCTCATGTAGGAAGGTAGCAGTTTTGTACAATTTGAGCAAAGAGTGATCTTTTTGAACAGCTGTCCCTGCAATGGGACAGCTCAGAAATGTGCAACTGAAGGGCTGACCCTGGGGATTCTGATTAGCTACCCTAATTCGCTCTTCTTTCCTCAATTCACACTGCTTACCAAAGTGTCCACCTGTTTAATATAGCACCAACTGACTCCAACCACCCTGTAATGCCCTCCAAACTCTGTGTAGAGTATGCAGCCACCATCACCCCTGACTGAATGTTAAATCAGCCCTTATACAAATCCCATTGATCCAGTGGGTCTGTTGTAGTTCATATTAGCAGTTCGATTTGTTTAGGCCTTAGCTATATGAGATCAAGATTATTATTTTTATTTTAATTGGGTGAGAGGAGAAGCTAGAATTACTTGTTTGCCAATGGAATAATGTTATGTACTCAAGAGATTAAAATGGATGATTTATCATCCAGAATGAGTACATTAACAACTTTTACACTTCTGTTTTCCCCTGTTGTGCATATAAACATAAATATCAGCCATTATATTCCAATATGCCTTGCTCATTAGGAAGATATTTAATGTGCTGACTCAGGCTATGCTAATGAGATTTTAAACATTAAACTTTGTTGATTAGAAAGATCACAGTATGTTAGAGCCTATGTGGCCTACGAGCTATATTTGTTTCATTGGCAAATGTTTGTGTCCTCTGATTCAATAGCACCGTATAGTCTCAAGGATCTAAAATTAAAATAGTAAATATGCTAAAATGTTGTAGAGTACATCAGCATGTGGGACATACTTTTTCATATGCAGAACGTTATCAGGAACACCTTCACTAATTTGAAAGTCCTGCACTTGAGAGAGGATAATTGCCAGTGTCTAGAAAAAAATATAACTAATAAGCAACAGCTTGCATATAAGGAACTGTATAAATAGTTTTGTCTGGCAAAGCAAGTTAGAGACTTACTCTTTTGACAGTGTGCGTAGAGTTTGCAATTAAACCCAGCAGTAGAATGGAGGAA
Organism: Iguana delicatissima; assembly: GCA_948472985.1. Classification (NCBI taxonomy): domain Eukaryota; kingdom Metazoa; phylum Chordata; class Lepidosauria; order Squamata; family Iguanidae; genus Iguana; species Iguana delicatissima. Next base: position 63,073 of record CAOKZL010002041.1, read on the forward strand.
CAGGAAGGTGACAGGAAGAAATATTCCCAGTATATAAGGGTTTAGCGAGGAGAAGACGGTAAGCCCAATAATTGCTCTGTAACAACTTATTCTAAGTATAGTGTTTATATTTAGGCAGGAATTCTTTCTCAGTTTTACAAACAGCAGCATACAAAACAATGCTTGTGAAAAAGCATACTCCTGGTCCAGATGATAATCCTTTTTTGAAACAACACAAAGTAGCTTGGCTGCTAAGAGGGTGTGTGTTGTGGAACCAACAATTCTACTGGGCAAATCCAAGACCTTACTCTCTTGTTACAGATTGTGTGTGTGTGTTTTAGAAAGTAAATAAGCAAAATAGTTATGAGCTGTCCCAGCTGGGCATTATATTACATACTCTAGTGACCTAGATTTGTAATTATAACCGTGTTGCTCTTTTTGTAGTTAGCAGTGGATCAAGTATGATTCTTTGTGTTGTGTTTTAGTGCTCAAGTTTCTGCCCTTGATCTCCCTAGTTATCGTTTGCCAATGAGAGAGCTTAATCTTATTTCCCTTTTCCTTCGTATCCTGTTCCTTTATCTTAGTATAACTGTCTATCTCTTTTTTAATTTAAGAATTTATTTCCCCTTTTAGTTGCTTCATTTAGTTGTAGAATAAAATTGATATTTCATTTGCCTCAGAAAGTCAGATATGAGTTTTGGTATCTGGCTGAACAAATGTCTGGCAACATCAGTTGGGACCAAAGGAAGTTCAGTGTTATATGTAACTGTTGTTTTGCACACGTGTATTCTTCTATATGACCAAAGTGAATACCATTAGCCTGGACTATAAAAATCATAGAAAACCTGATCGAGAAACTGATGAAGTCAATGTTCAGTAGCCTTTCTAGAAAGTACCCCAAATAATTTTATTCTCTAACAAAACTTTCTGAAACTTTCCGATGTGATTATATGCATGCTTTACTCATGTGTTGGACTCTTAAGTATGTAGAGCAGTTTCATCAACTTCATTCCAGGCAAACAGGTATATAGAATTGCAGTAGTATCACACAGTACAGTATACCCCTATGTCAATTCAAATGACCTAGTTATCTGAGTAAGTCAAATGGATTTATTAACACGTTAATATGATTTTATCTGAGAAGGGGTTTAAATGGCTCCGAACTTAATGGTTTTTAATTATGAGTAAACATGCATAGGATTCTGTTATGTCATTTTAAATTCAGATACCTAATAACATAACTGTGAAATATGGCTCAAGTTGCCAATTTTATTTCCCCATAGCATTTTCCTTTCTTAGTAATTAGTTATCAACACAGTATTGGCAGAAACATCTAGGCACATTGGCTCATGTGCTATTTTTAATTAAGGGTCCATAACCTTTTAACTACTGTCTTTCAGGGCAGCCTCTGGCAGGAATTGCACTTCTTAGCCAAAGCTTTACGTAGAATAAACTCAAAGCATATTCAGTCAGATGGGCTACTGTAGAATTAGCTTTTCAGACAAATAAAAGTATATCTGTAATGATAATGATAATACAGTCAGCCCTCCACATTTGCAGGTTTTGCTTTTGCGGATTCTATTATTCACGGATTATTTGCTGTCACCTCTGCTGCCTCCTTAGGCCATTTTTAATTGGGACTGCAAACCTCGTGAGATTGAGAAACTGTGAACAAGGCTTGTAAGTCTCTCTTAAAAATGGTGTGGGTCAGCAGTGGAGGTGGCTGGAAGCCCACATCTACCCACTTCTGCCCTGTGAAGGAATCCTGATGCCTCAAAGGAATCCATGGTGGGTTGAATATGCTGATCATACTTTCTGTGTATATTAAACATGGTTTGGGAGGGTCTAGAGTTATTCATGGTTTTCTTACTTTCATGGGGGCCCTGTGCCCCTAACCCTAGTGAATGTGGAGGGATGACTGTATAGTTGAACATATATGGGTGAAATATTAGCCATTTTAGGTCTTGTTTGACCCACTTAATGTTGTTTGGACTAACTTCCAAAGAACAACAATAGCCTTTTCTTCTAGACGCAATAGGATATTCACTCTCCATGGATGGGTACGTGAGTCAGCCAAGTGAACTTTAAATTGCATTTGTTTTGTTCTAAATTATGTTAAGGGTTTTGCATATTCATTCAGTCTCCACAAATACTAGGAAATCACTGCTGTTCCAAGTGTGTATAAACAATATAAATAGGGCGTGCTATCCTTTGCTTTCAGCTTCATCATGACCTTGAAACTCAATAGCTGTCAGTGGTGGAGTCATAGATCTAAGTCCCAGGTTTGTCTGTTCACTGGAATACAAATAGGGGTTCTGCACAAGAGAAGCTATCATGCATCTATCTATCATTTAACAGATGTAAATCTATCATTTCTCATAATAAATAACCATATGGAGTGGCAACAAACATCACCAACACAGAATGATAGAGTTGGAAGAGACCTTGAAAGTAATATAGGCCAACCTCTGATATTGATAAAGCCATTTGAAGCATCTCTCCTTTTAACTAACTGATAGAATGGATAGGCTGGATAATAAAGTTCTTTTAGTGCCAACCTGGAGACAGTGCAACTTATGCATCATTGTGCAATGTAGATTTGGAACAGCACTGTGGCAATTAATTTACCTTTGAACAAGGTTCTAGAGCTATTTTTTAAAGAGGAGTTTCAATTTGTTTTTAATTCATTTTAGTTATGCATTTAACATTCTAAGTGATTTTTTTTATTGCACATTGCCTTGGGGATCCTGGTGGTTGAGAGGTAACAACTGGACACCAGCCAATGAAGATTTCACTGGTAATGGCAATGGTGAATGAACACTGGAACTGGCCATAGATAGAAAATTGTATCATGTGTTTACATGCATCAAGTCACCTGTCAGCTTATGCAGACCCATGAATTTCATAGCATTTTCTTAGGTGAGTAATACTCAGAGGTGATTTTGCCAGTTTTTTTCCCTCTGAAATATAACCTACAGCACCTGGTATTTGTTTGGCAGTCTCCCATCCAAGTACTAACCATGGCTGACCCTGCTTAGTGTTGAAGATCAGACAGAGTCTAGTACCTTTAGGGTATTTAGGCCATATTGTATCATGCTTATGGAACAAATTACTATAACATATCATATCTATATTGCAAAATTAATATATCTGTTCAGGCCCTTAATAACTGAAATTTTCCACATTTTGAGCTGAGTGAACATGGTCTCAACCTGACATATCAAACTAAGAGATTTTTCGTTAATTGAATCTTAGATATATAATGGCTTCTAAAACCTTAATCACAAAATTGTATCACTGGGATTTGTGCCAACTCAGCACTTTGAGGAATATCACTTTGTCAAAACTTTCACGTATTTTAATTGATTAGCCTATTAAGCTTGCTAATCCTAGATGATTTCATAATACTTCTTTTTGATTTCCTTAAACTTTTGTACTAGAAGTAGGTATTTAGTTAAACAATGTCTTCTCAATGTTCAATTAAGCTGTTAATTAGTAGGTGTTTGTGGCTTTTAAGACTTGACATTTTGTAAAAGTAAATAATACGGGAAAAACAAATCAGAGTACAACACTAATGGAGTACAGTTGTAGTTTTTCATTTCCATCTGTTTGTCTGGAAATGAGACAAGGGATAAAAAGCATTAGAGTCATAAGTATGTGGGTAATTTAATATTTATCAAATGTTTCTTAGTCTTTACCATTTTCTCTTTTCTGACATGATCTCATTTTCTTTATGTTTCATCATACAAGTTACTTTAGTGGGGTCACTACAAAGATTTAGACTGAAATTACTTTAGAGAAAATTATTGTAGTATAGCTATATTGCTTGCTCTAGCAAGCAGCAAATCATCTATAGCTGTATATTACATTCCAGGCCATGTGATGGAATTCAAGTATTCCATCTCTTTGAACAAGCAGCAAGTCTGCTTATTTACCTATCTACCTTAGCTATGCAAACTGGAAAATAATTATGACTGTTATAGGATATTTATTTTATGAGAGCAGTGATAGGTAGCATCTAAAACTGAGCTGTCTTTTCTCTAGGCATTTTAAATTATTATTTAATTAAAATAGTGTTAAAATAGTTTTGACACCTATAAACCACAGAGTTCTTTAATTTTTCCCACTTCTCCATCTTGGCATCTCTCTCACTCTGGGGCAGTTAGCCAGTGGATGTATATGAATTTAGGGCTGATCTTCATTCCTGATATTCAGACTTAGGAGAGAGACTGAAGCTTAGTATGAGAAGTTAGTAGTTTTATGGACAGGTTCAAGAAGACAACAAGCTTTTCTAGAAGGGCCTGCTCTGTCTTTGAATGGCCTCCTTAGCTCAGTTTTGTCAATGACATAGGGTACCTTCTATCAAGTTCACCAGCTGTGATCTTTCCTGGACAGACATATTTTGGTATAGCTATCCATGTCTTGGTAACCTTCTGATTGGTTTAATGTACAATGGGTCTACATTTGAAGATAGTTCAGTGGAACCATCAGTGGATATATAATACAGATTTGACAATGGGCCAGAGGGCAGCCATTTGCACACATCCTCAGAGGAAGGAATAACTAAGGCCGTAACATTCATGGAGCACTGAATGTAATAGGATATCCTGTCCAATGCTAGGCTTCACTGTAATCAACTTAGGCCATTTCTGCATGGTGTCACAGTCCTGCTGTGGGGATGGGATGGTAGCGGTCCATGGGCCATGCTTCTGCATGACATCATCATGGTCCTGCTGCCATCCTGTCCCCACCCATTGTGATTGTGGGATAGTCACTAAATGAATTAAATGCATTAAGTGCCTAGAATTGTGTGACCCTCCCATCCTTACCTGCCATGTGGAAGGGCAGGAAGTCTGATGGGCAGGAAGCCAGTGCAGCATGGGAAAAAGCCTGGCTGCACTACAGAAGGAGGACACACATTGCTCATGCTCCCTTCCACAGGGAGCTGCCCACGTGCAGAGGGAAGCATTCCTGTTGTGCACCCTTCCCAGCAAAGGCACTGCCAGGATTGTGACAGGAGGACGACAGGATAAGGTAACTTGCAGAAATGGCCTTAGTGTCCACTAACATTGTGTTTCCATATAAGTTTCAATTGGTTGCCTAGCAGCAGCATAGAAATAGTCCTTTTTTTTTCATCCAGTTTTAAAATGTAGTAAGGAATATGTGGAAAATTGATTTGTGCAACACTGTATTTATTGCTGTTGTTGTTGCTGTTGCTGTTATGTAAGTTCAGGTCCAAGTTACAGTGATTCTATCTTAGTCTGACCATTGTGAGATTTATTTGCAGGCGGTTTGGCATTGCATCTGTTTAGACTGAGAAAGTTTACTTAACCAAGGTTACCTAGTAGGTTTCCATGGCTGTGTGACAATTTGAAGCCTGGTCGCCAGAGTCCTAGCCTGACAGTCAAACCATGATAACTCATTGGCATTTGCAATTTGCCATGAAAAGATGGCATTATGAACAGCATAATATTGTGTTGAATTCAGTAGACAGCCATTTCTCATCTCAAACATGAAGTTCAGGAATAAGGCTGGATATTACACCTTATTGATGATCTTTGCTTTTATGGCTCTTTGAACAGCTTTGGCGCTCAGTATGAATACAGAGACACTACTATTTCCTCAATGAAGAAGGAACAGAGTTTTGGCAATTCTGTGTTTGATCTGACTGCAAACTACCTAAATAAGAACACATGTGGATTTTTTTTCATTTTTAATTGGGATTGATAATATGTGGCCTTCCAGATATGGTTGGATAGTGTAAGTAATGATAAAGGATAGTGAAGATATAGGCCATTTGCTCGCCACACTGTTTTAGTGCTATTTATTCCACTTTCCACATTCTGTGGAATTCTAGGGTTTGTAGTTTAGTGAGGCCAAAGAGCTCTCTGGGTGAGAAGTCTAAATGCTCCTCTCTAAACTTTTTTTTTTTTATTCCAAATTAAACTAAAGTTAAGGAAAAACTAAATAGTGGTAAGATATAGAATCTGATAAAGCTCTCCAAGTTTAGCTGCCAATCCTTTCTAAATTCTGATCATAATGCTATGATAGCCTCTGATGCTTCTGATTCTGTGAACTGAAATTATGCTGTGTTTTGCCTCTTCTGATATCAAATTGTCCCATATACACAGTTGCATTAACATCTGCATTTGCTCGCAGACTATCTTGTAATTTATTTTGATGGAATGTGATCATTTTGCCCTATTTGGGGCATTGTATAAGAAACCCAAGGGCAAAAGGTTTTTGTTACAACAATATCTGTTAATAATAACTCACAGTGTGCAAGAAAAAAAATAGAAATGACTACAGATCTGTGTTGTAAAAGGTATGTACCACATGTTTATGAAACTTGAAAAATATGTATGGGATCCTGTGTTTGTATATAGCAATAAATGCAACGACAACAAATTGTAGCACATCAAAGCCTGGCACTATATTCCATAAAAGCTAAGTCTACTATATATTGTCAAATTCTACTCTTTGTTGTATTTTGAGATATTCAGTGTGTAAACTAAATACTTGGATTTCTTCTTTCAATAATTTTATATTTTGTAATGCTTAGCCAAATGACTTTGACTTTTATAGATTTCTATGATCAAGATGCATCTCTCCAATAATATCCATGGAATTGTGATTATGAATAAGTAGACATTAACTGTGGAATGCAAAACATAAGTGTAAATAAAGATTCTGCTTGTGAACAGGACAAGCAATCGAAATAGATATTTTCTTCAGCTCTGTCTGATGCTTAGAGAACAAGACTGCAGTTTTCTCACTTCTTCTAGAACTGTTTTTGCTGAGAATAGCTGTTTTATAAGAATGACTATGTTAGTAAGTTTGAAAAGTTATACTTAGAGAATATCTTTTTTATACACCCAGATACAACATTTAATAGGATACATTCCGTTTGATGAAGAATAAAACTGTGGGTGGAATGTGCTGTTGCCACATGTATGCATTCTTAAATTTAACTTATAATAGCAATTTTTTAAACTAAAAATAGAGAACATTGAATTTTGTCACATGTAGGAGAAAATAAATTACAATTATCTATAGCTAGAATCCAACAGTGTGATTAGTGTAGCAGCTGTTGTGAAAGCAGGCACTCCAGCAGGGTTTCGACTTGGTGGATAGCAAGACATTTTTCATTGTTGCGAGATATTCTTTTTAATTTTCTATGTATCTGTAAATGTTGCTTGCATTTTGCAGTCATCTCATTTTTTCCTTGGCTTCTATTGCAAACATCTTCTCCTCCTTCTGAAAATGAATCAAGATGGTAAAGGGGTAATGCCACATTGTCTCCTCTCTCAAAGAAGCTTGTTTGGTCTTCTCTGGTTGATTATCAGCAGACATCAGACATTTGATGTATGTATCATATTTTCTTCAGGTGACATCTAGCTTTCTTCATACTAAAGAAGATAGGTCCTTTCCACACGGGGTAAAAAAACGGCTTAGGGCGACCTCACCCGGAGGTCGTCCACACCGTGGGGTGCGCTAGGGCGGTTTGAAAAGTGGAAGATCCACACTTCAAACCGCCCTCGCGCGGCCGCAAGGGGTGGCGTGGCGCATTTTTTAAAAACCACATTTCATGTGGTTTTTAAAAAACGCGAGCGCGCTAACCCGTTGCAGCGCCCCGTTTGAAACAGCAGCCCGGGGGCGGGCTTCCGGCTGGCAAGCTGCCCTGATTGGTGGAGCACTGCCGGAAGTTGCCAGCCGCCATTTTGGGTGCCTCTGAACGCCGCCGAAATTAGCCAGCGTGTGGAGCAGCGAACGTGCGCTCCCCGCAGGGACGGAGCAACCCGCTTCCAGGTAAGCTCCGCCCTTGCGTGCGCCACCCCGTTTCCCCATCCCCTGTGTGGAAAGGGCCATAGTGCTGCCCTCTACCACATGAAAATAGACTGTATCTCTGGTTTGTGCAAGACACAGATGCCTTGTAAGACATGAAGGAAGGGCTAAAAAAAATAACTTTCCAGACAGATGATTTATGCATATGGCTACCTTCTGTATATTAGAAAAAGAATAGAGTGTGTGTGTGTGTGTTTCTATGTGTATCTCACTATGCCAGATATACAATTGCTTCTACTCGACTTTGTGCTCTCACGTTGGAAAAGCACAAAGGCCATATTTTTTTCAACCTATGAACATTACATATATATTCACATAGCATATGTATCTTTCCTGCTACCTGGATAGGACATCCCTCATTGCTTCACTGGATATTAGTTTAGTTTCAGAGTTAAGAGCCTGTTATATTGGTCTTCCTGCCCATCCCACAAAAACACTACAACAAATTGCAGAGCAATTTTTAGCATATTAAAAGAAAGCTGCCATTCGTTGTTGTCATCTTAAATCACTTCAACTCCACATTTTTCTGATTTGAAACCCAGTTTCTCTGAACATCTGATACAGAAATCACAGGAAATACTTGAAGAAGGGCATTTGCTATGTGTAATGTTTTTATGCCTCTGAATTCTCACTGAAGAACTGGAGAGCAACTATTTGGTAAAAGACAGGATACTTGACCTTTCAGGATTGTTAACAGACAGACACTTTTTATGACCATTGATATTTCTTAGCAGTGAGTTTATCACTACAAGAACTGTACTTTTCAAGCCACAAAATGTCAGTTTTATGATGCATTCAGTTTAACAGCTTTAAGGGCATCGTTCCCAAACTAATGACTTATAAAAGCTTAAAGGCATGCAATTTTGGTTGAAAGATGTGCAGGTGCTAGGTAAATCTGCATATAAGAATACAGCAGGAAACAATGTGCCTTTCTATTTCAGTAATTGGTTATTTTCCCTCAGTACTGTGAGAGTAATCTGACCTGTAGCTTGTTCATATGTTCCTTTCATACTGAATCATATATGGCAATTCAATATTGTGTTATTATTACACACAACGGAATGATTATACTGTGGTTTTGCTATGGCAATAAAATTTTAAAAAAGAAGAAGACAAGGTGAGAAATGTGAGGAATACTTTCAGATATCAAAGTGTTCTGTGTTGCTGACAACTGCTATGGGCATAGGCCTTTATTTCCACTATTTAAACTTTTCAGGTGCAGTTATGTTCCACCTATTGTTATAGCGATGTGCATCTTAGATTATTTTTTTAAACTTTTCCCATCTCAGTCATTTCTGTTTTTGCTCCTCCATGTGTTTTCCTGAGAAGGTCACAGACTTAAGCATTTGGAAACAAACAAAAAACCAAGGTGATATCATGTACCAATCCCCCAAGAGTGAAAATCTCCACTTGGAATGACACATAAAGATGTGGGTAGAGGAAGTAAAATGGCATACTAACATCTGGTGATTGAAATAGATTGCCAAAGCACAACGTTCTTCTAAAGCAGGAACTTGGTAAATGCTGTCAGTAAATGAAGAACAGCGGGAAAGTGGTATTTGGTGTAATGAAAGTTATCTCCACCATTGAAGCAAGCAATTCATAAAGAAAAAAAATACAATACAGATGGATATTAATTCCCAAATGTTGTCATTATGCTTGTTATATTTTTGCCAACCTGGTTTGTTTTTTCTGTTTGCTGCCAATCTTTATAAAGTGCTGCCAGATACAATGCAAAGAAGGATACAATAATTATTCCTGGTTGATTATGACACACTGAATTGCAGAAACAATAAAGTACCAAACATTTATAGCTTTGGTCAAATATGTCATTACTGTATTCAGGGAGCTACTTATGATATATTAACACAGCACCAAAGTTCAAGAAGAGGGTTTCAAAAAAAGCAAACACTAAACCTTCCTATGTTGAGTCTGGCTCATAAATTTTGAGTCTGGCTTGTTACCAGTGATCCTTTTCTGCCATCATGGAATTATATGACCTTTAGGCCAATTAGCAGAGCTTAGAGTAAATGTGACACACATAGGGCCTCCTCAGGTGATCTGAAAGGAGGGATTCCTAGATTATTCCTTGATGAGATGGATCTTTTAGATCCATTTCATTCTGCTTTCAGGTCTGGTCATGGAATAAAGATAGTTCTAGATGCCTCAGTGGATGGCTTACAATAGAAACTGGACAGAGGAGTGTGTCTCTGTTGGTTCTGCTAGACAACTCAGTGCATTTTTATACCATTGTTCATGGTATCCTTCTGGACTCTTTGCTATGACCCTTGAAGGTAATGTTTTACAACGGCTCCAGTCCTTCTTGAAAAAGTGAGGTCAGTAGGTGGTGCTGTGGGATTCCTGTTGAACACTGGCTGCTGGCCAGAAGAACCCTTCAGAGCTCAGTTTCAGCCCCATACTGACATATACATGAAACTGCTGGAATGAGTTGGAATATGGAGGTTTGCTGTCATTCAGATGTTGATGACGCTCGGCTGTATCTCTCCTTTCTGTAAACAAACTGAGGCTTAATCCAAAGAAGGCAGAAGTGTTCCTAGTCATTTGAAAGGCAGATCAGGGAAAAGTGATTCAGCCTGTGCTGAAGAGATTTCAATCTCATGGAAATCTCAGGTTCATAGCTTGGGTATAGTCCTAGACTGGACCTTAAGCCCGGATGCCTAAGATGATCAGGAGTATATTTGCATAATTAAAACTAGTGTACCAGCTGCACTTATGGTAAGTAGCAGAGATAGTCTCGTAATTAAAATATATATTATGCTGATATCTTTATTCAGTCATCCAGAAACCACAAAATTGTATAGGGTTATGCATTTTGTGTAGGTTGCCAGAGTGAAAACTGGATGTCACAGTTTTCAAGCATCTTCCTTGAGATAGGTGGGCATCATTCATTTAAGGTGTTCTTGAAGGAGGAGGATGCACACAAAGGCCCCACCCTTCTGGCCATGAGGGTACTTGAAACAAAGTCAGGAAAAGAAATGCAATAAAAATTCCTTTTCTGTTGGCAGTAACAAGTAAATTCCTTGGAGATCTGGCTCTATCAGTGTGCTGGATGAGGCTAGCAGCTGCTTTGTATGCAGACTATGGTGAATCTCTTAAGAAGTTGTTACAAAAGTCCTTTACTTATACATAAAAAAAAGACTTTAAAATATAAAACAGGAGACAAAAGGGGAAAACTGAAAAGTTGTAAGCATGGCATATTAGTTCAAATATACCAACTAGATCTTAATAACACAGGCTCATCCACAGATTATCTGAAAGAAAAGCTGCTTTTCTACTTTCCAGCTGAGTCCTTTTATAATATTTTTCCACCACATGTAGGCATGTTTTAAAGGACTTCAAACACTAACATCTACTCACCTTTTGACATTCTTGTTATTATTAATCATTAAACCTAGAAATTTGGTTAAAATGTCCCATTACATATAAAACAAGGTCTAAATACTATGAGCATGCAATGTCTTTGAAACCCAGTTGACATGTTTAGTCCTTAGCCGTTAGCTGATGTCCCCTGATTGGCCTATCTGGTGAACACACTGATACAAAAACCATCTTTCCAGTTCTAGAACTATTACTAAACTTTACTCCTCATTTTATATTTAGAAGGCCAGCCTCAAAACCTTTATTCTGCATCCAAGAAACTTTGGAACTGTTCCTCAACCTATTGCTTCATCCTTTTCTCAGATATATCTAGCATCTAGGGATCCCCACTGTCTGTCTACATGGCGAAGTGACAAATCAGAAATACCTGTTTCACTTCCTCTGGTCTAGAAGGGCCCTTCCACCCTAATATTGTACACCCCTACCACTATAAGGGAGCACTGTATCATGATTTTTGAATGGTTCCTTCTCACCCTGGTTTTATACTATTTATACTATTTTTTAATACTCCATCCAACACTCAAACATAGCATTGCTTATTATCAAAAGTATATTTTTATTTCTGTTCAGAAAAAAACAACTCACTGCCAAGCTCTTCCAGGAAAGTACCTTCTTAAAATGTAACTGTTGAGCTGACATGGTATCTGAAGAAAACAACTGCAATGGAGAACATAATGTGAGCAAAATGACACTGTAATTTCGCTGTACAAATGGGACACACACCACTGTGATAAATGAATATGGATTTAAGGAGACAGATGCTTGGTAGAGCAGATCAAATTGTAAAAAAAGACAACACTTTAAGAAAGATGCTTCTTAATATCCACAAATAATTTTTATATAAAAAATGTAAAAATGTACACACTTTATATTTTTGTTTCAGGATATTCCACGTTCTAGTTTCTAGCTAGACATAACTTATACTGAAATAAGGAAACAAAACCATTTTGTTGGCTTATGAATTCCCTTCAGCATTTTTTTTAAAAAATGCATCAAAATATCTTATGCTGTTTTCATTTCTTTTTCAGTTCTGCTTCTTCTAAATCAATGTTGCTACACAAAACATCTAGTTTACTGGAAAGCCTTTTTTCAGCATTCTAATTCAAAATTAAGGTTGAAATCCCGTATATGTTTATCTTGGTGGAAATTATTTGTACAGGTTGCCCCCACCTTTTAATGTCTCTTTCAACACTTCCAAATTAAGGACAAGTCCATTAATTTGATGGGGGTTCCACTCTTTCATCAGTTCTTCTTGCCTATGAAAGTTCAACTGGGACTGCTTGCACATGCACATTGCTTCCAAAATGAGCTGAGAGGGTCAAAAAAGGTACCAAGTCAGATGAGGGAATCTAAAACAATCACTTAGACTTAGGCCATTTCCACACCTTTCCTTCTTCTAATGTGGTCTTGGCATCATCTTGGCAGCACTTTTGCTGGGATGGGAGCACAACACGAATGCCCCCTCTGGACCTGGCCAGCCCCCTGAAGAATGGAGCACGGGCAACATGCGCCTTCCTTCTGCAGTGCAGCTGAGTTCCTTCCCATGCCGCACTGGGGAAGGAAGCACTTACATCGTCCTTCCACCCATTCTACATGGCCATTGGCAATGGGAGTTTTGTGCAATTGTGGTCCATTAATGGAATTTTTCTCTTCATGATATATCCTACAATTGCAACAAGTTGGGGCACATTGGCAGTGGGACTGTGTGAATGTTGTGTGACAATGTTGTGTGAAAGCACAACTTGTGAACTACTGCCAATGAGTTCCCATCACAAGGCAGTGACGGTATGAGCTTTACCCAGAATTTTTTTAAAAAAAGATGCTGTGAGCCCTTCAAATATGGGTTACTTACTTAAATGTGCACAACATAATTCAGTAAAAATATATACTTCAGGAATTTGGATTTTGAACTTTAAAAATAAGCAATTAATGATTTCACCTTAGTAACTGGCATCTGTACACTTATTTTGTGTTCAGTTTAACAAAAAGTGTACCCCTGTGCAAAAACGTAAACTTAAATAGAAGTTCATTAAAAAGTTCCCAATGTAATTAAGTGTGATTTTGATGGTCATAATGATGATGATGCTTCTTTTTATTGATATCTCCTGAATTGGTACTGAAGCTTGTTACAAAAATTAAACTGAAGACAACTTGATTAAAAACATGCAAAAGATTACCATCAAAATATAAACAAAATATCAATAACATTAAAATAGATTGTTGTGGGTTTTTCAGGCTTTGAGGCCATGTTCTATTAGTATTTGCTCCTGATGTTTCTCCTGCATCTGTGGCTGGCATCTTCAGAGGATCTGGTGGCATGGAAGTGAGACAGAGTATATATACTGTGTAGTCCCCAGGTGGGAGGAAGCAATTTGCATATGTTACAGTTGGCTTGTGTGATGGCCTATTGTTATATGGGGTATCCCCCAGGGTTGTATTTTTAGTCAGGAGATATGCATAACAGTGCATTAAGTACATTAGCAATCCACAGTATTGTTTCCTGTAGAGGGACCTCCAGAGTCTGGGTGGTGTTTATTGGCATATTTTTGCATCTTTATTTTAGTGTTCTTCAGTACTGGTAGCCAAATTTTGTTTACTTTCTGAGTAACATATGCAAATTGCTTCCTCCCACCCGGGGACTACACAGTATATATACTCTGTCTCACTTCCATGCCACCAGATCCTCTGAAGATGCCAGCCACAGATGCAGGCGAAACATCAGGAGCAAATACTAATAGAAGATGGCCTCAAAGCCCGAAAAACCCACAACAACCTATGGATTCCGGCCGTGAAAGCCTTCAACTTTACAACATTAAAAAAATTAAAAATTGTAATGGGCATGCTCATATGGAATAATATGGTTGATTAGATAGCCTGGACTCAAGTCACATGGGGTTTTAAGGTCATAATAATCAACATTTTCAATTATGTCCAGAAACAGATCCGTAGCCAACAGAACTGCTGTAATAAGGGAGTCATGTTGACTCTTGCCAGTCAACAATCTCATTGCAGCCCTCTGAATAAGCCAAAGTTTGCAGCAACTATTCAAAGGCAGCCCCAATCTAGCACATATTACAGTAATCCAGCTAGGATATAACTGACTTGGGTGTCACTATGGCCAGTTTCTATACAAGTTTTAACTGTGTAAATGCATCCTTGGCCACCACAGTAATCTGGGCATCCAGGCTGAGGGCTGCATCCAAGAATCCTCACAAACTACTTCCTTCCTGCACAGGAAGAGTGAATTTCTATCCTATCATCTTTTTTTCCCCTTCCTGGCCCAAAGCTGTGTGGCTTTCACTGAAAATTCCTCAATTTTGTCAGGTCTGTTTTTCACAGCCTCTTGTGCCAGTGTCACAGAGGCACTGGCATCATGGGGGACCCCTGAGTTACCCATGTTTTAGGATAACACCTGGAAAGTTGTTTTTTCCCCCACTGCTTCTCATCAAGACTGGGACTTGGATGAAGGGGAGGCACAGGAAAAAGACAAACTAGATCATTAGCCACCAAACATGCACAACATCCTCCATTCTTCAACATTCCTCCACAACTCTTCCCACCAATCTTTCGCAGGAATACTGACTAGAGGCTGCAGCTTTCAAGTCAGAACTGCCATCTTTTTGACAAGTTCCCTCCTGCCACTCGAGCCTCCAGCTGATTTGACTGCTATAATGTCTTTTCACAGCTGACAATTTCTGTACAACTTTGGGCCTGGGGAGGGGGGCAGAAAGAAGGTAAAGTTGTGGAAAAACAGTATCCTGTAATGTCAGCTTAAATAGCTACACACTTTTCAATGAAAGCTGTGCAGTTTCCAGAGAAAGCTACACAGCTTCATGTCATTTCAGGTGGCGGGGGGGGGGTCTTGTACTGCCTGACAGTGCGTGAAGAAAAATAGATGGAATTTTCCCAATGCCCATCTGGGTGGGGAAAATTGAGAACTATCATTCCTAATAAGGACTGACGAAATTTTAATTGTATAATGGAAATGATGGAGAAGTTGAAAGACTCAGGAATTTGTTATTGTGCCAATGTCAAACTATGATGTCTGAACTTTGAGTGCAGAAAGAGTCAGTTTGGTTGACAGTATAACAGATTTATTGAATAGAGCAATATGTAAATCCTTGTATATAGGGGGAACCAAGCTTCTGAAAATGATTTTAAATGCAAGTGTTTCGATTACTCTATGGAAAAGGCAGACCAATTACTGGTGACTTTCCCCCATTAATATTACCCTTTTATCAGTAACACTTTAACACAGCAAGTAATGCTTGCATGTTTCTGGTCCAAGGCCATTTGAAATGTCTTCTTCTAATTCTATTCCATTTTGTTGTCACAAAATGTGTTTTTTCAAGGGGCAAATCCTCCAAAAATACATAGTTTAATGTATATTTTACCTGTTTTTGTCTCCCACAAGAGACAAAACACAAATGTCCATTTTAAATGTGTTTAAAATATTTGAAACTGCATTCAGAGAAGTGCTACATTTTGTTTGGATCTGTCCATTAGTCTGAAAATGTAAAACCAAGTCATTTCAGTAATTATTTGTTGAGTCTATCTGTTTTTGTGCAGAGGTTCACAAATACTGATTTCCTCAAGCATCCCTAAAGTAGAATTATAATTTGTGCAAAAATGTCACACATCTACTTGTAGAATCCAAGTAGCACTGTAAATAAATGTACCTCAACTGTTTTGTTGTGACTGGCTGCTTGTAAAATATCTGTTATTAAAACAGTACTGTGGATGTTTGATTCTAGCCTAATTCCTCTCATTTTAATTTGAGAACTCAAATTGCCTATTTCGGCATTCATTTTGCTTTCCCTTTTCAGAAGGAAGCATGACTGTCACATCTTCCCTCTTTATCACTTGCCAACAAAGTTGAAGCACAGATCATGCAGCGATTCTGAAAACTGTGAGTCTTGCCACTATAGGAAGTCTCTTAGCTCCCCTAAGCAAGATGAAACCATTTTGCTCCTAACTTCTTTGCACACAATGACATGAAATGATAGTAACGCAAGGGTAGCCATGGAGTGGCTTATCATAAGATCTTTCTTTCTGTACTGCATACTTAATACTTTCTCTTCCACATTTAAATCACCATACTGAACAGTTGTGCACTATTTAGTCCACATTCTTCTCAGGATGAGTTACTCCAAAACTGCAGTTACCAGCACCATTAAGATTGCTGTGGATTAGCAGTATAAAGTTTCTTTTCTGCAACTCTGAAGAAGTGTAAACGATTAAGCTCAGAAGTGAGAAGTGACTATCTTCTCTGTTATTTCCCAGTAGCAGATAGTGATAAAATTTTCCTCATCTGAACTTGGGAGACTTATAACAGCTCACCTTAAATGAGAGGTTAGCTTGTATCACAAAAATCCTAGCTTACTTTTACTGTCTTTATTTCATTCATTTGAAATATTTGTATTTCCTCCTATATCATTTGATATTTGGATGGAGGTCTTTGCCAATTCTCAAAGGCCTCCTAACTGTTACCCCATTCAGATATACTCAAGTCCTTCCGTTCCACTTACTTAGTGATATTAGTGATGGGAACAGCAGTAGGAAGGGTGTGTGAAGAAAGAAAAGATTATTCTGATTTCTGTCTGAGATTTGATGGCCTGTTCTCAATGTGTTCTTAAACTGCATGGAGGCTGGACACTGGCTGGAATCCTGAGAGTTACTCCCCACTAGAACAGGACCATTAAATCAGTGTTTGAATAGTGAGACAACACATAGGAAAATCTCTTTAATTTAATGGGTGTACTATAGATAGTACAGGACAATGGTATTTAGGCTGACACTAGAATCTTCACATGGATGAGTGGCTTTGAATAACAAATTTGTACATTTGAAAATTGAACACAGATGTTTGCTCACCTCATATATGCACATAGAAATCCTAAAACATTGTTAAAAATATTTATATTCTGTCTTTCTCACAGTATGGGATTCAAGGCAGCATACAACATTTTTAAAAAATACAATAACCTAGAGAGATAAATAATCCTATAGAATTCAGACTGACAGAAGAGCAGACCTATATAGAAAGTACAGAAGCCATTTTTGATCACTTAGGCAATATTGTATGTTCATAATGTGTCTACATATTACCATTATGAGGGAATATATTCTCTAGTATTTCTGGAATACATATACTGCTTCACTTCTCAAAGGATAACCATCAAATCATAGAATCATAGAAATGTAGAGTTGGAAGAGATCACACGGGCCATCCAGTCCAACCCCCTGCCATGCAGGAACACCCTCAAAGCACTCCCAATAGATGGCCATCCAGCCTCTGCTTAAAAACCTGCAAAGAAGGAGATTCCACCACACTCCTCGTGAGCAATGATCTCTGATCACATATTTCAAATGTTTAAAATATTGCTGATATGGAAAATATTTACTGACTTTTAAATGAGTGATTTTCACATCACACCAGCAGAAGGCTAGATTTCAAAAGTGCTTCCCTGACCTGATTTAGTTATCTGAGGGGTGGCATCCAGGTGAGTTTTCCAACTAATTTAAAATAGCCAATAAAGTGTACTGTTTGATGTCTATTAGGACTGGAAATCCTGCAATTTTTTTTTGAATAGATCTTCATTAGCCATTTTTCAAGCATAGGAACAATGCTAATGCTTTAATGCAAACTGGCGTTATACAACAATCTCAATTTAACATCAAGGCTATACTTTCCTTGTGCTGTAACAAAGCTTTCTCCCCCGCCTTTTTTTTTTCTTATGCAATTTGAAAATCTCCTTTGGAGGCATTTTTCAAAGACATAGTTGCTTTAGTCTCTTTTAACAAAAACAAAGTTTCATTGTAGGATGAGCTTTCACATACTTGGAGTACAATTTAGAAGTCTGGAGAATGTGCATTGAGTACATGTCTTATGCGGGATGAGAACAGATTTCCCAGATTTCCAGAGCATGATTTTGGGGTGCATAAAAGTTTTAAAAGGGATGGAGATTGTTACTTTTCTGATTTGGTTTATAGAAACTCTTTTGGTTTATAGAACACCTCTAGCGAAGCCAGACCAAATATGTTCAAGGCATTAGATGCTACTATTAACATACTGCAAACTAACCAGCTTATGTCCTCTTAAATCTTCCAAATGACATTGCAGTTGCAAGGACTTTCCTTTCCAGTTAGGTTAGCTGGCAGCAGGTCTGGGTCACATGCATTACAGCAATGTCTGCTTTGATTTTAATCAGATTTCTAAAAGTAGATGAAACAGAATCAAGCTGGTTGAAGTAACTGACATGAACTAAGTGAAGCTGAAGTTGTCAAAGCAATTTGTTTAATACTGATATCTCAGATTGAAAAGACCATGAATTTGAATATCCTTATATTATCAGAACAAGTAACATAAATGGGGATATCACAGCAGATTTTCCCTTAAATGGAACATGTATTTTAAGAACACTAGCCCTATTAAATAAAATCACACAGTGCAATTCTACACATCTTTACCCAGAAGTATATCCCATTGAGTGGGTGTGCAAATATATTTGGAATTAAGCTCTATTTCACACATGGGATTGATTTCTGAGCAAACGGGCACAGGTCTCACTGTAAGTCTATAGAGAACTGCAGTCTTATTGCTCAGTCTTATACACAATTCTGTATATTTCTTTATTCAGAAATAAAGACCATAGTGTTTAGTGGGGAATTGCAGGTAAACTCTTATTGTCAAATTATATGATTAATAAACAGATTATATTTCTTGAACTTCCATATTAATAAAACAATAGTTTTCCAGACAAGAAATCTGTTTTGATTTTGTTCACAGATATTTTATGGCAATTTTATCTTTGATGACAGTGAGAGAAAAAAGTGGAAAAACTTGTTTGTTAAGGTGCCACTAATACTATGATGCTTTTATAAGTTGTAGTATTAAAACAATTTAAAGCAAAAATAAAATTCTGAGGTCCATTTAGTGGCATTTACTTTTTAAAATTATATCATAATGTTTTCAATCCATCCGTCCATCCATCCATCAATCAATACCACTCCCTAAAAAAACAGACCGAAGCCACAAGTGGTTCACTAAATATCAAATATTTGTTCCTCAAGGAAAGTGATTTTTAAAGCCCCCAAACCAGTTGCTCTATTTTCCAGGTGCTGCACAGCTGCTATATTTCAAATGAGTGGCACATCTTGATCTATTTTTGGCTATCCTTTCATGATGTACATTGTGACATAAGAGGTATGTCTAGTGTCATCCTCTCCCTCCCTCTCAATTTTGTTCTCGTATGCAGCTGTAATTCCAGTTTGTACTCCTTACCTTCTGTTTCTCTTCTAGTGATTCTTTTTTCCCCTGCTTTTCTTTCTTACCTTAATTTTTTTTAAAACCTCCCTATAGATTAGCACAGATTCAAGAAGTTGAAATGATGGCCTATAGGAGTAGTACAGATTCAAGAAGTTGGAATGATGTACCCAGTGGGGGAGGTGGCTGAAAATACAGCAAATACATACACACACACTTTCTGCCATGAAATGTTTATGCCTTTTTTAGTACATACCAGCATCTCTCTCATCCACGTGTCACTCATCCCTTATAATTTAAACAGAGAAATGTGCAACAGAGAAGGAGAATACGAGGACCACATCTGGAAACACAGCCAAAATTAGGCAGAAAGTGAAGGGATTGGACACCTCCATCTAAAATCACAAACTGTAACACAAGCAAAGACATCTCAAATGTATTGAAATGTGCTATTCTTGTGCACCACATTAGTTGAGACTGAAAAGAAAGTCACAAGGGGAGTATAGCAGCTTTTAGAGGAGGAGACACCAAGAAGCAATTAAACAATAGAAAATGCTACAATACAAATTGCTGAAAAGGACCATGTCTGGAAGAGCCCTAATCATTTCATATTTAGAAAGTAAGATGAAAAGAATAAGAAGGCTGAAAAAGAGAGAGATGTTGCACACAGAGAGTAAATTCTCTCTTTGTGATTGTGCATATAACTTGCTAGATCTTTCTAGGGAGGTATTTGTTGTGTCCTGAAAATATAATCGGCCCTGTCAAAAGGAGCTTGAAGAAAAGTTATTTATTCATAAAGAGTGTTAAGCCACTTTGACATAACTTGCAAGGTACCTTTCAAAGCTTTGGCAAAGCTTTTCATCTTTTATGGTATTTTACATTTTTCCCCTAAGGGGAAAAAAAAAAAAAGGAAAGGAAAGGAAAGAAACAGTCTGCCTGATTTTTGTGCTAGGAAAGTCAAAAGGCATCTAATTGTTTCACCTGTTTTCTTTGCTTCTCTGAAATGAGTCTGACCAAAAAAGAAGGCAGGAGAGGGAGGTTTTAGCATATCTTTAGACAAAACCTTCCAAAGCAACAAAAGGCACCCTGGGGAAAAAGGTGAGGCAATCAGAAGAACAGACTTATAAAAAGTTCTCCACTTGCATTGGGGGATGATTTTGAAACATGAGCAGCATCCAAACATATTTCATCCCTTTTCATTTAAGAGACAATACCAGTATTTTCTACTTTAGTCAGGAGAGAACCAAGGTATAATTAGTAAGTTCACACTGAAAGCTCAGTGTGTGATTCAAGCATAGGAATGTGTGAAGAAACTGATCTTTGCAAATTCATGTACCAAATACCCCTGACCTGAATATCTCAGGTGAATAGAGCAACTAAAACTTAACAATCATTACATATTACACTTTCCTACATGTTGCAATACGGATCTATATATGTATTTTGAGAAAAAATACTCATTGAATATATAATTGAAGTACAAACATTTAAATAGAATTTATGGAAGAGAATATGTATTTGCATATGCATTTTTAATAGGAAAACAGTAAAGCTGAACTGTGAAGAGATTCCTATTAGGTATACTGTGAGTTGGCATTTGATGCCAGTAAAAAATCTAAGAAGTAAAAGGTTGATTGTATCTCTCTCTCACCTTCAAACCACCTTCTTAAAAAAAAAAAGACATTATTTGGATGTTTTGCAACAGAATAGAATACAATATAAGTCATAAAAGTAACTAATTTGCTTTGCCCATATTCATTGTTATAATAAAAAATAATAATAAGATAATATTGACAAAAATATCAATAATGATGCTATTTGGTTGTTCCAAAAAACAAGCAAACAAAAACTGTTCAATATGGTGAGTAAGGGTGCAGTTACCAAAGTTATAGTGCATGGTATAGGGGGGAATGGAAAAGGGGAAAAACCTCCTACTCAGCCCAGATGTGACCAGTCAATGCCTGCACTGCACATAGGATGGGTGGATGAGCTGAGTGTTGAAGTTCCAAGAGGAAGTCATGGGGTTCGCACCGACTTATAAAGCCTTCCTGCTTCACCCCCATGCTCACACATCACTTGCGACAGTATCCTGACACTTTCTCATCCTTAATGGCTTGATAAAGCCAACAAAAGGTTCTTCTCCCCTTAGCCACTTTGTATTGTGCAGGACTGAAAACAAGGTGTCTAGGACACCAATAAGACTGCCATCACTATATCAGGATTGCCCATTCGAGATACATCTTGAGAAGTGCAGTATTTATGCCAGCCAGTACATTATTCTTTTTGATAAATTCCTGGAGCAGAATGAGACTCATTGTTAGCAACAATGGTTGGGTTTCTCTGGAGCACAACACAGGGAAAAGTAGCACACCAGCTGGAGACTCAAAATAATAAAAAATCTTTCATTCAATCCAGACTGAAACCAAGAGATGTCCAGAAGAAATCACACGTACAGAACAAAGAAAGGCATACACATTTATACTTCCCATAAGAAAAGGAATTAGCATACTAAGTTACATCACCTCCTATGTAAGACCTGGTGAACTTTGGCCCTGTCATGTAGTAACCCCCCAGTACATCAGCCACTTAGCACCTATTTATGATTTATCCAAAATGGGGCCTGCTTACATTCCTTTATGGCAGTGGTTCTCAACCTGTGGGTCCCCAGATGTTTGTAGACTTCAGCTCCCAGAAGCCCCAGCCACTATGGTCAATGCTCAGGGCTTCTGGGAGCTGAAGTCCACGAACATCTGGGGACCCACAGGTTGAGAACCACTGCTTTATGGGGAAGCCTGGCACTACTGGCTCCTTTGTTATCATTAGTATGTATTCCATTCCTAATGTCCATAGATTTTCCAAGTCAGGCTGCCTCTTCCTAGATTGCAGCCTTCACCATCTACCAATAATGAAGCAAGCTAGTAACTCAAAGATCATCAGAAGTGGGAAAGATCTGTATAGATCTGCAGAGGCCCCATTAACTCATTTCTATGGTATTCTGTGCCCCTAAATCACATAATTCTCAGGCTTCCGGACTTCTCTATCACCCTTATATCACTCTCCTCAGTCTAACATTAAAGCGGTTCTTGAGGAAAATAACTGTCAAGTAGGAGATAAAAACCAATTCTTGCCCATATGTGCTTCATCCAAACAGCGTCCCAAATAAACAAACAAAACCAATAAAGATAGCTATAAGGAGACACAGTTATGAATAGTTCTACCCAATCAAATACTCTACCAAAATCTGCCTTCCACTTCTCAAAGTTTCCCAAAGGTCATTCTAAAGTTAAAGAACCTTCTGCTTTTCTGCTTATCTTTCAGGCTGTTTTGACTTAGTTTGGCTGTGTATTATCTGTCTGTTTGTCTGTCTATCTATGTACCCACTTCATCACTTTGCAATCTTCTCAGCTACCACACCACTCTTTGTAGGGGAAAAAATGATAGTTACCTCATGATGGCTTCTCTTGGGCTTCACTGAAAGCATGGGAACCTGAAGGAATAGTGAACAATCAATGAAAGAGAAAGAACTTCTATCTGAAATCATCACTTGGGTAACTGTAGAGCTATGCACATAACACATGATAATTTCACTGAAATCTTCTTCTTTGAATTTATTTTAAAAGGTAATTTCCTTTCCATCAGATTTAATGAAAATGTCTTCAGTAGAGTGGAAAGATGTAGAAGAAATTTTTGGCATGATACCGGATCTATCTACCCTACCCTGATCCAAAGTCACCTTATTTCAGCAGATATAAAATTAGGTATATGCACTGTCTGAGATGATGGATACTGTTCTGAGGCTTTCAATATGCAATGGTCATTTCAATTATGTGTAATTTCTGGTGCAGTTCCTGATAATCTTGCCATCCATTGGTAATTCTCCCTTGTTTTCTTACCTTTGCTCCACCACATTCCCATTTTTATAGCAGAATATCTTATGAGGAGAAGACCAGAACAGCAGTGCATGTGTGGATAGGACAAGAGAGGATTCAGGCAAAGCGGTGGAAGTGTGGAAGGTTGATAATATGTTGGTATGCTCTTTCCTTTCTGTTACTTGACATCCATTTTCAGTGACAGAAGCACTTGTGTCCTACAGAGACTCTAAAAAGTATTTTGCTTCCTTTCTTGAATTTTGCCCACTGCTTTTTTCCTCCACTTTCAGTGTTTGATTTGCAAAAAGAGTATTTGAAAACATCTGTTGTCATCAAAAGTAACTCTTGACTGTCTGCATCTGTTCTAGGCAACTACTTAATTAATTGCTCTCTCAACCTTTGGGCACTCCTGGAACAAATGATTTGTCCTAACTATGACCCCACTCTGCAATTAGCTTCTTAATTAGGAATTCTAGCAGGCTGTTTGCTTGTGTGTGCTTTTTTAAAAAAAAATAATGATTGCATAGTGGTGGAATTTTCATGCAACAAAATGCAAAAAGAAAAAAAAAAGAAAAGAAGAAGAAGAAAGAGAGAAAGGAAAAGAGAGGAAAGGAAAGGAAAGGAAAGGAAAGGAAAGGAAAGGAAAGGAAAGGAAAGGAAAGGAAAGGAAAGGAAAGGAAAGCCAAGAAAGAAAGCCAATGCAATTCTCGGCTGCATCAATAGGAGTATGGTGTCTAGATCAAGGGAGGTACTGGTACCACTCTACTCGGCTTTGGTTAGACCTCATTTTGAATACTGTGTCCAGTTCTGGGCACCCCAATTCAAGAAGGACATGGTCAAGCTGAAGCAAGTCCAGAGAAGGGCGACCAAAATGGTGAGAGGCCTGGAAGACATGCCCTATGAGGATAGACTTAGAGAGCTGGGGATGTTTAGTCTGCAGAAGAGAAGGTTAAGAGGGGACATGATAGCTATGTTTAAATATTTGAAGGGATACCATGTAGAGGAAGGAGAGGGCTTGTTTTCTGCTGCTCCAGAGATCAGGACAAGGAGCAATGGATTCAAGCTGCAGGAAAGGAGATTCCACCTGAGCCTCAGGAAGAACTTCCTGACGGTCAGGGCTGTCCGGCAGTGGAATCTGCTGCCTCGGAGTGTAGTGGAGTCTCCTTCCTTGGAGGTTTTTAAGCAGAGACTAGATGGCCATCTGTCAGGAATGCTTTGAGGGTGTTCCTGCATAGCAGGGGGCTGGACTGGATGGCCCGTGTGGTCTCTTCTAACTCTACATTTCTATGATTCTATGATTCTATGAAAGGAAAGGAGAGGATTGAATGCAGCAGCTTAGCACATGAAGCATATGTTTTATGTCACTTTGGTTTCTGCTTCTATTTTCTGGGACCCTTTTGAACTGCATAGTTATAGTGCTATGATTCTGTTTAAACTGCCATGAGAATCTCCTATGGAATTCTGCAGTTTGATACTATGGATCTCTATGGCTGAAAGCTCTATATACAGTCATCCCTCCACATTCACTAGCGTTAGGGGCACAGGACCTCTGTGAATGTGAAAAAAAGGTGAATGAGTCTAGGGCCTCCCAAACCATATTTAACACAGAGGAGAAGTATGATCACCACATTCAACCCACCATGGCTTCCTTTGAGGCATCAGGGTTCCTTCGTAAAACAGAAGTGGCTGGCTGGTGGGGCTTACTGCCACTTCCACTGCAGCCCCATACTATTTTTAAGAGGGACTTACAAGCCTCATTTGCAGTTTCTCAGTCTCATGAGGCTTGCAGTCCCTATTGAAAAGGGCATAGGGAGGCAGCAGAGGCGACAGCAAATAATCCGTGCATAATCAAATCTGCAAAAGTGAAACCTGCAAATGTGAAGGTCTGACTGTACCTTTCTGTCTTTTATTCAGGGTTTCTTTTTCAATCATGAGCAAACCACTAGTTGAAGCACTCAGTTTCTTTCCCACTGGAATCTCCACGGTTAACTCAGCCAGCATTTCAGTTGAGCTAGTTATAGAACACCAGTCCTAGCTGTCTAATTAGGTTCAGATGCTTTCATTAAGCCCTCCAAGATTTTTTCCAAAGCACCCATTCTTATAAACATAAACCTTGCCAAAATGTACTCTTCCCCCAACGGATAAAGTGAATACATTGTATTTTTCTACCTAGGTAGCCTTCAGGCATTGGTCAAGTGCCACATATTCTGGAACTGTCTTGAAGACATCACAACAATGTGTCTGTTGAAGTATGTTTTGAGAGTTGGCCAGGTGTGTGTTGTGCATTTTGTTAAAACTCAAGTATTATTTTGTTATAGAAACACCGTCTGGTGAATCACATTCTACCCTGCCTCAACAAAGAATTGAGAGGGAATCAGTAGTTACTGCAGATATTTACAAAATATCTTAACAGATTAATTAGAAATGTGGCATTCTATGAGAGGTCTGTTTGAGGATAGGTATGCTGATTTTGAGGGAAAAAAGAGTAAAAAACAACCTGTGTATGGGAGTTTAATGTTTGAAAAATGATTTTCTGTCATTTTGGAAGTTTAATTGTGGGGGAACTGTCCCTAATTTTTCCTGGGGTTGGACTTCAGTAACACATTCTCCTGGCTTTTTTCATATGATGAGTGACTTTGGAACACATCTCACACCAGCCAGATATAAGTAATTATGGGAACTGCAGGACAAAAAAAAAAAAAAAGAGAGAGAGAGAGAGAAAGAAAAGCCTAGAGAGCCACAGTTGTCCACTACCATTCTAGTGAGTTTATCCTAAAGGTTTGTTTGTTTCTTTATTTGTTTGTTGAATTTATATCTTGTTTTTCTCCCAAGATGGGATTCCAGGCAGCCTACAATAATTTTATTTTAAAAAGCTAAAACATTAGTTTACAAAAACAAAAATTAACAAAGAATTAAATATTATTTTTAAAAAGCATTTTAAAAATGCTCAAAACAATAAATAAAACATATTTAAAACATAATGCCCCATAAAAAAATAAAAATATAGCACACAGCTTTACACACACATACACACACACACACACACTATTGCTTCATAGTTAAAATTCGAAGGCCTCTCTGAATAAAAACATCTTTATCTGCCAGTAGATAGACAGCTGGGTGGGGGGCAACTACTGTGAAAGGGAATTCCACAGCCTGGGAGCAGCCACAGAGAGAGCTTTCATCCAAATCCTCACCAAATGTGCCCAAGAAAGTGGTGGGACTGACTGAAAGCCCTTCCCTGCAGATCTTAAAGCTTGCATTCATAAGGAGATATGGTCTTTCAGGTAGTCTGGACCCAAGCCATGTGGGATTTTAAAGATCAAAACTAACACTTTAAATTCTGCCTGCAAATGAACTAGTAGCCAGTGAAACTGTTTCAACAGTGGAATCACATGATCCCCACAAGCAGCCCAAACTAAAATCAAAGCATGGCTGCAGCATTTTGGACCTGCTGAAGTCACAAATAGTTTCCAAAGGCAGCCCCATGTACAGCACATTACAGTAATTCAAACAGGAAGTAATTAAAGCATGTGTCACTGTTGCCAGCAACAGGCACAGCTATCACACTGGTTTTAACTGTACAAAGGCACTTCTGGCCACAGAGGCATATAGATGGGGGGGAGAGCGATGTGGGTGGTGCGCCCCAGGTGGTATTTTTTGGGAGGTGACTTGCGTGACATGGCCACACCCCCTGTATGACATGACCATGCCTCCCACACAATGTGGACACCTCCCCCACACAACATGGCCATGCCCCTGCATGCTGTGGCCATGTCCCTGCCCTTCCGCGCACCCCCACACCCACCCCACCTTACCCACCTTACCCACACTCCATGCTATGCAGCTGCCTGGCCACAGCTGAAGCCTAGGCATCCAGGCTCAGATCCAAGTCCAGGAATACAACCAGACTGTGAATCTGAGATTTCAGGGGGACCACAACTCCCTCCAGCACAGGCCAAATCTCTAGTCTCTGATCTGCCCTTCCTCTGACAAGGAGAAGCACCTCTGTCTTATCTGGATAAAGTCTCAAGTTGTTCACTGTCATCCAATCCATTACTGACAACAGACCCTGGTTTAGTACAGAAACAGCTTTCTTGGAACTGGATGGAAAGGAGATATAGCATTGTGAATCATCAGCACTGATGACACAGAATCTCAAAACTCTGAATGATTTTTCACAGCAGTTTCATGTATATTGTAAACAGTATGGAGAACAGAACCAAGCCCTGAGGGATACCACATGATAGTGGCCAGGGTGTCAAACAGGCATCCCTTAGCACTACCACCTGAGTCTGCCTCTCCAAGAAAGGCTGGAACCATTATAAAACAGTGTCCCCAAGCCAGATCCCAGACAGGCAAGTCAGAAGGATACCACGGTTGATGATATCAACAGCCACTAGAAGGTCCAGTAGAATCAACCTCAGGTTGCACAAATTGAAATGTATCTAATAAGCTTTTGTTCTGGGTGTGTTTGGAGGGAATAGGATGAACTTGTGGGGATTAAAAAAAAAGTTAGAAAAGTCAGTTTCTGACCCACTTGATGGAACAGCCACAAGGATAGAAAGAGTGTACTAATGCTGGGGGACCAGTACGCATGCTACTTTCAGTATTAAAAACAACAATAAAATCAACATTAAACACCATGGATGAAAATTATGAAGCCTTTCAAATTGTTGGCCCACAGTTCTTGGATTTTCTCCCATCAGCTATGCTGGCTGTGAGTTACAGTTCAACTACATCTGGAGGGTCCTAGGAATCCCATATCTCCTTTCCTATATTATTTCTAGGGTGTAGCACAAGCTAGACTTTAGCATTATCTTAATGCAACAACTTGTTTATTGGAGGAAAAAAAGCTAAACACTTTGAAAAATCAGTCAGATGATCTAACCTCAGTACAGTGTATGAAAAATAAAAAACAGACCCCCCTTTCTTCCCCACAAAACAGTGATTACTTGTTAAGTTGCTGGTCATCATTTTAAGACCCTGAATGTAAGTTCTTCCTTGTCATTTCCATAAATGTCAGTCCCTTTTCACACCTTACTTGGTGCCACTGGCGTCACTCAGGGATCACACGAAAAGCCTCCTCCAGGAAGGAATCGCATCCCCTGCGCTTCCCTCCGCCCCAGCTCCATGCTGGACAGAAGGAAGCACAATAGTTCTGCCTCTTTCTTCTACAGCGCAGCCGGGTACTTTCAGAACAACTCACTGAGATGATTTCTGACAACAAGTTGTAGAACCTATTGCCCTGCCTATACACAATTACCAATAATCATTGCAGAAAATGATTTATCCATCTGAGCCCTAACACAGGGTTACAGCTGTAGTCCTGGAATAGCTGGATTATTTCTTTTAAAATATAGAAGCTCATAACTTAGCTAGTGCTCAAGTTCATTCACATTTTTCATCTGTCCACCTACAACTCTTTTTCTGCTTAATGGGAGCAGCTGATAATTTAAGAAGTGAGATATTGGCTCACAGATACCAACCACAAAAGTGGTTGTGTTAAAGGTGAAGGCACTCAGTGTTACTCAAAGCAGCTTTCATTATAAAAATAAGAACAGAGAGCAGGAAGTGGAAATGGGTCACATTTCCTGTTTCTTTGTATTGACAAAAAGGGGGGTGGCTTGCAGATGTTTGTGCTCCAGAGGCAGAGGCTAGTGCTTCTGACCTGACAGAGGCTGGTGTTTCTGACTCCAGCCTGGAGTTTGCAGCAGACCCTCCCCCCACGTTCCTCCAGAAGGAGGCAGTTCGGAGGTCTCAGCGGCTGCAGGAGAAGCGCCTGATGAATCGGCCCTGAAGTCTTGAGGGGCTCCAGCTGTGAGCTGGGCCAACGGACATTTGATCTGCTCCAGCTGGCTACAGACTGTGTATTTAAGACAGACGCTGTTGGAGTTGGGCACGGGGCAACAACCATCTACCAACTGGGAATTTGTGTCCTGGGCTTTTTGTTCCAGGTTAAACCTTGCTGTTTGAGTTTGCTGCCCCTGGGACTTGTTTTGGTAATGTAACCTCTTGCTTTCTTTATTACTAAAGCCATAAACCCAGGTCCTGCCTCTGCGTTTACTTAGCTGCCGCCTGAAATTGACAGCATGCGCACACACTTGCTAGACATTTTAGCTGGCATTTCATTACATTTTAACAGGCCATTCTTCAGGCAGGTCCTTTCCAAAGGAGTGTCAGAACTGCATGATCAAAAGAAAATGGCTGGTTAATGTAAAGGGCTAGATTCTCTTATCTTACCCGCATACAATAATCTTGTATTCGATGATACTATGCTTTTGAAGTCAACAGATTCATTCAGGTAGTTGGGATTTATTCAGCATGATTAAGAGCATCTGGCGCTGTCCTTTGCTGTTCAAATGGATATGTGGAGGAATGAAAGAAAATGATCAGGCTAATGGAAAACTAATGCAGTTTTTATGTTTAAACATTCACCCATTTCCCTTTTCAGAAGTACAATCTACTGTTTGTTTTAAGGATTCTATAAAACTTCAAGGAAAGTACCAGTTCAGTTGTGAAATGCAATTGCACCACCTGCCAGCAAGAGCAAATGTAGGTAAAGGCTGGGAAGGGCTGTAAGATACCCCACAGTGAGATCATTTTTCTTTTCAGTAGCACCATCCACTTAAATATGCACCCTTACGGCTATCACTGCTTTTTCAATGATATTCAAATCTCTTTGGTTTAGAAATTAAAGTAGGACTCCAGTATCTCAGGTGTATAAGATATGCTATCCTGTATATCGAATATATTCCACTTGATCAAAGTACAACCTTTCCTAAAACTGTGAAATCTAGAGGTTGGTTGAAATCCAAAAGGTAGTAGTTATGGCTTCATTTTTCTTGCCTTTGCTATATTTGCAATACAGAGAAAAGAAGAAAAGGAATGAAGGGGGTTAGGTGAGTAGGTAGCCATTGGCTGGAATTCATATGCATATGTTCCCAGCTGGATATTCCTGCCTGAGGCAGAATATCCACATTCAGTTCAAGGTTGCAGAAGTGGAGTTGTGCATGGATGAGCACTGAACACTGATGTTTAGTAGACACTGCGTTCAATGTGGATATGCAGAAATGTGCCTTGTGTATTGCTTGTGGATATGCATACACATTTGATTGCATGTTCAGGTACAGTCAGTAAGCCATTCAACAGAAGTGTTGAATAGCATAATTAACATGTAAATCTGTTTGGAGATTTACACAATGTAAGACCTAATATATGATCTCATCCATAATGTTGGTGGGTAGGTGGGTACAGGGCATGATCCAGGGTAGTAGAAGCTGGTGGATCCAATGTCAGTGATGTGGTGAATCCATTCTAGGCCTTAGTCAAACATTAAAGTTGCTATTTAAGGAGCTGAATCTAGTAAGTGATAGATTTAGCATCCTGATCAGCTTAAAAGCTTGATGGATTTACTGGCCCACTGATTCAGAGTCACCAGCTTTCACTGATCAAGCACTTATGCTTCAGAATTCTATTTACCACAATGAAGAAGTTGATAAGTGCACACTTAATTTTTTGCCATCAACATAAAGGCAAATAAGGATACAGTCATATAAATGGGGGGGCCCAAATATCCCAGAACCTTTGCCAAAAAATGTTTGAGTGATTCTCCTCAAAATAGCCTCAAACACATGAAAATCAAATGCAAATGTGGTGCATTACCTGATCTTCACAAACCTTAAAACTTTGCAGAACACACAAGAAATCTGCCTAAACAGGAAGTAAAAGTGACATGATGTCATTTCTGGTTCAATGGCAACATGCCGGTTCAGTCCCCCATCCAGGAGAAAAAATGGCTTCAGCACCATGGCTCAACACCATCCATCACTTGTCTACTGTGGAGTAGATCCCACTGAACTTAAAGACACTAACTTCAGTATAGATGTGCATCTGACTTCATTTTTTTAAAAAAAATAGTACTATTTCAGCTCTTTGAATGAACAAAAATGCAAACTTTTTTGTTTCACAGCTGAAATTCTTAACCACCTCAAGCTCTTTTCCAATCAAGCCTTGAGCATGCAAGATTTAATGAGGCAAATCATCAACAAGAGGGAAAAGGTCAGTGTCAAAGAAAGAAATATTGTAGTTTGACCAACTTGAAATTTTATTAGACACCACTACTTACCATTGCATTTCCTTGGATAATACTTGCCCCATCTTATGTGAATGAGAAAACTATTTTTTGCTTCTGATTGAAAACATTAGTGTTTGGCTGCAGTGGAGTGATAACTTGCTTAAAGTTTTTTTGCATTCTGAGAGGGCAGTCCTTTACATGTCTACTCAAACTGTAAGTCATACTGAGTTCAGCAGGATGACTTTCAGATATGTGGACACAGGATTTCAGCCTAAGCAAGCCTTTCCCTGCTTGTGCCCTTCCAGAGGTTTTTGACTACAGCTCCTTGATTCTCCCACAACCCTAGTTTCTCCGCTTCAAATCCATGCATTTCTTATATTCATCAAGTAGAAGTTCTAATAATGCTTTCTGGATTCATCTCCAGGTGAGGCTGTCTGCACTTTTTCCCCAATCCAGAACTGTACTCCTGATTGAGCAGTGCCTCTTTAACTACAATGAAAGTAAAACAGTGGAGGAAATCAGGTTCAAACACTTCCTTGCCCATGAAGACTGGGGCAGTCATGGATTCTCAGAAGCTGGTTGCAAAGATAAAGTATTTGAATCTTCACTTTTGGAAAGATCATAAAGAAGTTAAAATAAGGTAATAAATTGTGCATGTTGTAGTATTTGCATCAACAGGAACCTCTGTTATAACTACATTTGCCTTTAATTGTTTAAACCAGAAAGCTGTCTCCAGAATATCCTTCTTCCTCATACATAGGGATCTGATGATACTAACCCCAGTTTTCAAAAAAAATTCATTCTTTGCCTTCATTCTCCCCAAAGAAAGATTTTTTTAAGACTAGAATATTTAAAGCTAACAATTTGGCTATCCTGTACTTAGCAGCAAAGTGTAGTCCAAACATTCCTCCTTTCTCGACTATAAAATCATGCAGATCTCATTTGGGATGCATGTGTGTAAATGAATATGAAATGTAGTGCTTAATTGGGATGTGTGTCTGGGACATATTTCCTTTAATATGTTTAATAAGCTTTAAAAACTAGTTTCATTGGTACACCTCTGGGACTGTAGGAAGAATAACTGGGAGGTCTAGAAGTGGATTTTTAATTTCTACATGCAACTGAGGTGGAATTAAAGTGCAGAAGCAATTTCAAAGGTCTTGATATGATGGATGATCTGAAATTGTTCCTTACATTATTTTTGTTAAAAAGAAAACTTTCTAAAACTTTCTGAATTCCTTTGTTAGAGGCAATAAAAATCTAACTTATAGTATGTGACAAATAATTTTATATATTTCTTTAGATAGGTCATCCCATCTTAACTGGTAGGATTAAAGCAGATTATCACCATTTAAAAAACACCACCACCATAAACCAAAATAACCTGGGAGGGGCACAATTTTCAGCACATGAAAATTCCAACTTAGGCTCTTTTTTCAAAGATTCCATGCTTTTTAAGAACCCTTAAGACTTCCACCATCTTGTTTTGAAGAGCTTCAGTTAAAAGTTATGAAGTAGAGACTACATTATGGTCTCCACCTCCATACTTTGACTTTAGTCATCAAATTACATTGCTGAATGAGTGCATTTTGATAAACGAGAATTGAACAAAAGGGCTAATTTCACTGTTCATAATGTCTTGTTCTTGTATTCCCTAGGTTTGCTGTTACTTGTGCATTGTGAAACTAGATCTGGAAGTGTTTGTACAACTGAAAAGTGCATTGGATTTCTCTTTGCAGAAAGGCTGGAAGTAAGTGTCCACAGGCACATCATTTGTATTAGAAGAACAATACCATTGGATACTAGCTACAGTTCACAAACATTTAAAGATACAAAAAGGATGTATACTTGTCAGGTAAGAAACACATTCATATTATTGAGACTGAGACAACCCTTCCTCTACTTAATGTTGTTCTGAATTATTATACATTCTGGCATTATGTATGTTATACAGCCAACTATATTAATGGTCTTGGCAAGGTTTTGCGAACTTCCAGATAGGATCTACCAAGATCAAATCCTGTCTGATCTTGGAAGCTAAGCTGGGTCAGCTCTGGTTAAGTACTTGGATGAAAGACCACCAATGAATACGAGGTGTTTTCAGAAGAAGGATTTGGCAAAACCACCTCTGATTATTCCTTGCCTGAGAAAATGCTATGAAATGCAATGGATCAACATAAATCAACAAGTGACTTGAATGTACACACACAAACACAAGATGTTATATTTGTGCCTTTATGTTCTGCCACTTTGCTGCCATGTTTAGGGTCATTTTATGCCTTACTATGTGACTCCTGCCAATTAAGAATCACATAAGGTAGAAATCTAGGAGTCATGGTGTGAAGACAATTTATCTTACTAAAGCCAAGTGTGCCTGGGTTTGCCATTATGCCTACATGTAACCATTTGTATATAGGCATTGTATTTAAAACCCAGAAAATTGTTCTCCCACTCCTTCACCAATCATCTTCATTTCCATGGTGGATAGAGAAGATGATAGTTCTTTTCTTTTACAGCTGGCAGCATAAGGTTGATAAAGAGGGACTGGAATAATTCCTTTCTTCTTCAACAAACTGCTGGCTTCTGTGCAGATCATAGAATTTCTTCCACATGGCCAACAAGGAAATTCAGAAGTGATAGAGAAGGAATGAAATGATCATCCATCTTCCTTCAACACTTGGCAAACAGTATGTTGTTATAGTTGTTTACTTATGTGCTGTTTGCAGAGATTATGGCTTTTTATGTAGACATAACTAGCTAGCTGTCTGTCATCTGTTTATGTCTCAGCCAATAATCTCAGACCAGTAGTGTACCTTCATTTTAATTATATTTTGTTTTAACTCAAACTGTGAGCTGTTTTGAGGAAAGCATCCAGAAAGACCAAAGTTTCCATCCCCTTTGCTGGAAGTTTGATGCTTCAATTAAACTGAATAATTTTTCTTCAAGTGAAATTTCTCCTTCTGTCTCTTCTGTCTTCTGTTATAGCACTGGAGCTATGTCAGCAAATTGGTTCATAAGCTAAAGAAAGCCCAGTGCAATCTGGAATGAAGGGCAAAACCATTGTCCAAACTATAATAGAAAATGATTTCAAGTGCATGATTATGGGTACATAATACTCATGGTAACTATCTACACATCTGATGAACGGTTCTAATGTCCTACATTTGTACCAGTAGGCATTTCTGAACTGTTTCATTATCACTTCCCTGCATTTCTTTATGTATTACACTGTATTTGTCACATCTCTGAATTCTGAAGATCTCTTGTCTCTAGCAGAAAAGTGAATATGCATCACACATGGAAAATAAATGTGGATCTAAGGTATTTTTTGTTTCAACTGCTTTGGATCTAATGAATAGGCATAGTTCTTTTCTGTTTCCCTGACTCTGACACATACCCCTCCTTTCTGCAAAGAAGTGATTGGATGCTGTTGCTTTCACTTTGAAACTAATTACAGTTCTACATTATGAGTGAATTCAGAGAACTATGCTTTCTTCAAAGGTTTCACAGAAGCAGATAGATCAAGCAATGGCTTCAATTCTGGACTTCTTCTGAAACCATTTTAAAGAAACCATTTTCTCCAGTTCACATTATATCAGTTACTTTGATGTCTAAATACAAGAAAAAGTTTCTGATCTCCTCACAGCCAGGTAGAAAAATATGGGACGGGAGCACGTGAACCCAAGACTTATGCTAGATTGTGCTCACAACAGGAAACCATGGCTGCCCCTTATATCTGTACTGACCCATTTGACAATGTTTAGTTTGTACTATTGTATTATCATGCAACAAAATATCGATTTAGCCTTGCCGAAGGAGACATTGAGTTGACTTTGTAATTTGACTGTCTCCTTTTCTTGTTAATGTTAAAAAAATCCTCATAAAAACAAATTAAAAATGAACAAATCTTTGGATTACAGAGGCAGACAGATCTTAATTTCATACCTTCATGCCACCCTGCTGCTGAGTATTTTAGGAGAATCCTGGTGAGGGAATGAACTGAACAAATGAAAGTCGCAAGAAAAATAATTCTCAGGAAGAAATTTTCATGCAAATTGTCTAATGGTGCACCATTATATGCACCCCATGCAGCTGAGGACAGGGCTAAGGTATTCTAATTTCACTGTACTCTTGACCCTTCTGGAATGAAATGGACCATAACCCTTAGAGAATGTTTCCATCCTGGTCAAATAAAATATCTAAGGTGAAAAGTGTTAAAAGGCATCTACTTCTTAACCTCTTAATGAGGGCCTGTTCTCAATTCCACAAATCCTTTTTAAAAAGGTCTTCTCTGTAGCAAAGAATTAGAAACTCTAACTTCCCGAGATACTTTTTTCCCCCTTTTGCTAATGCTCTGTTCTTGCAATTAATCACTTGAAGAGCCTGTGCAGGCCCAATCAGACTCAATTTGTCTATGTCTCAGCTCTCTTCTTCATTACCACTATAACTGTTAATTAATTCGTTGCTCGTATTAAAGAGTAGCATATGTTTTCCTCTCTATGTAGATTAGAAAGAGTTGACAACCCAAAGCCCCACTCAATGGGCCTGTGATATAACCTTCTCATCATCTGTGTCTGGAAAGGGAATATATTAATATTCAAACATTGCTTTGTAGTTCATATTTCATGCAATTTTCTTGCATACTTACCATATTTTGGGAAATTGCTTTTTGATAAGGCATTCTGCATTTTATTATGGTGCATTTGTGTGTGTGTGTGTGTGTGTATGTGAATGAATGAATGCATGAAGTATTCCAGTGCATGCTCTGCACTGTCAGCACACACAGGAGAACAGAGAGCCGCACAAGGTTATCTGCCCTGATAAAGGGAGAGTGTTCCTGCTCTTCAGTTACCCTCTGCTCCACCTGTGTGACTCCTGAGCCAAAAAACATTGCCTATTGGCAAGATACATCTCCCCCAACTCGGCCAAAACTCTCTACTCTACTAGTTCACATTAGAAGAGTTTCTTAGGGTTAGCCACAAGAGCTGAGCTGCAAGGGAGCATGTTCACCTCCAGCAAGTTCATTGATGTACAGGATGATTCCAAAGTGGCTTGCTTTTCAGGAGGGTCACTTGAAGGAAACACAGAGAGAAGCTGAGAGAGACTGTGTCTTTATTTTGTGTCTGTCTACCTGAACTGCTTATGCTGCTAACTTATTAGAGCTGGGGGTTTTGCCTGCTACCAGAAGAGGTGTGTTTTTTAAAAGAAGGAATGAAGGGAAGAGAGACAGGATGGTAGAAGGCAGAGGGAGATGTGTAAAATGTGTCTGTGAGAGCAGTCATGTGTGCTACTGTAGGGGAGGCTCTTTGGCTGCCCCCAGACTCTTGTTCAATTCAGATAGCCTTGTCAGCATATCATCTCTGTTGAATCTTGTGCTCCTGAGTGTCAGGTCAGTGAACAGAAAAAAGAACAGCCATTAATAACTTGATTTTGGACGACCATGCTTACAACAGGAGCCCTGTCCAGCAGAATGCAAAGTTTGAGTATAGATTTGCAGACCAGGTCTCTAGGATAGGAATAGTGCCTCTGTTGATGTACTAACCACGATACTGCACACGTCTCCCTTCCTGAACTAGCAGTGGTCTTGGAGATGATCCTGGAATCTCATTGTTATGTGTTGTGGAACTTCAGTGTTCATACAAAGGCTAGCCTGCTGGGGATGACTCTTGATCTCCATAGTAACCATGGTTCATCCCGAAATAGTGCCTGCAGACGTGAGAGACAGTTCTTGTGTGCTCATCAAGGTACATACAAAGTAAGTGAGATTGCCTCTTTGATGTAGATGTGTTCCATCATGCCTATAAGAGGCAATGGTGAGAATATTTTTGGCAAAAAAACCCAACCCCCCCAACCCCACCCCAAATCCTACAGTAATATCTATTTTTCAACCAATATCAAGTATCCCTTTCTTAGGAGAGATACTTGAGCATGTGGTACTGTCTCAGCTTCAGAAAGTCTGAATAAGATGGATTATCTAAATATACTTCAGTCTGATTTCAGGGCTGGTTATGAAGGAAGGATTACTTTGGTTATCTTGCTTGATGACTACCCTGGGAACTTGACAGGGACAGTGTGTCCCTGTTGTTCTACTGGATCTGTTAATGGATTTCTACACCATTGGCCTTTGTATCCTTATGGGTATTTTTCTGGGATGGGACTTGGAAGAATTTAGGCTCTTCTTGGAAAAGAAAGTTGAAAAGATAGCCCCCCATCCCCTGAATTAATTGCCAAGGAGAGGTTGTTGAGAATTTTGTGGATCAGTGCTATAAGGATACTTCTTAATTGCCTAGCAATGGGGAAATGCCACTGCTGGATTTCAAGCAGAAAGACAACTCTGGACAGTTTGGGAAAGAGATTTAATCTTGCTTAAATGACACACACAAAGGAAAGAGACTCTCTGTCTCTGTTAGGGAAATGGAAAGAAAGTTGCAGTAACTTTGAAACTTAGAAGTGGGAGAGTAAGAAGAGTTCTGACTCTGTTCTGTAAACTGAACACCATCCTCAGCCCATTTCTTAGAGCCAAGGCTAGTCCAGTGGGTGTCCACCACTGAAAGTTGTTGCTCAAGCAAGCACAGAAGAGGATGTAGGGGGAAATATGATTGGTTCCAAGAACACCCTTGCCAAGACAATGTGTGATTTAGGTGGCTTGAGAAAGGATTGAGGAAGAGGCATGGCAACATGGAATAGCTTTGAATGAGAATTACCTGAGAAGGTTTTCAGCAAAAGATTCAGAAGTGAAATGGCAGCAAGGGCCCTACTTGTGCAATCATTTGGCAGTTACATTCACAAATATTCTACTATTCACCTTTTGTATATATTTACTTTATCATTTGACTAATGGCTTAGATGTTATACCTATACTCACCTAGTCCCATGACTGACAAAGTGAACCTTGTACCTACAATTACCTGTTATCCTACACTGTTATTTTGTTCCAGTGACCTCAGACAGTTGCTGTGAAAAATACCGGATTGCATGTGTATGGATCTCTAGCCAAGCTCAGGGAAGGCACTTTGTCCAAAAGAATACATGCCCAAAAACAGAACAAAAGAGAGTGGGCGTTCAGATAGATCATTCCTTCAAATATAGCACTCTGTAAATAAGGCACATAGATAAGCTATTCTGCTTCAAGAAAAGAAAAAGCAATTTCATTTTTCCTGTGGTCATTTAGCTGCATAATGTTGTTTTTGTGCAAATTTGTTTTGTGCCAGCAAACATAACAGACATTATGGATGGGGGATTGCCGGAAGGTGGGCAGGCACAACTCATATATGAAATATGGAAAAGGCTGCTTGGAACTATCTGTTTCTCTGGGCCAGTTTCTGGAATTTGGTTACAGTAACTCACAGTGAACTTACCACTATTGGATTCTGACCAAGTTTTGGATTTGCCAAAGCACCAAACATATTTACTGGAGCACAGCTCAAGCTGATGCACTCCATATTTGTTGAAGAATTACATTTTTCATAATTGCAAACTGGGTTAGCTTCCTTTTCTGTATC
Source organism: Iguana delicatissima (assembly GCA_948472985.1). Lineage (NCBI taxonomy): Eukaryota > Metazoa > Chordata > Lepidosauria > Squamata > Iguanidae > Iguana > Iguana delicatissima. The sequence continues at coordinate 102,010 of CAOKZL010002041.1, forward strand.
ATTCAAGGCACCAAAAGTAAATTTTAAATGACATAGGTTCCAAAAGGACTTCAATATATATTAAAAAATGTACTCAATTTTTACAATCTGTTCTGTTGCTGCATAGTAATAGTATAGTGGTAAAACAGTGTATACATAACAAACACGAGGGAGGTGTCTTATTAACATATTGATAAAGGAGCTATGATTTTAGCTAGCTTAGCTCCTTCATTATACTGCATTTTTATTTTCCACCCTTTTTCTGAATATAAATTTGACAACCTTTTTTGAGATACTGAATGCCGCAAATAAACCTCAAAAAAAACAATCAGTTCTGAAAAATGCAGCACTGAGTAACTTGAGGGATATAGCATGTGTGAACTCTGTTAAGGAAAAAAATGGTCTGAGCTATCAGAAGCAAAGTCTGATTGGAGGACAGATCTGTTTCCAGTGACAGTGTCTGTAGGGATAACAATAATTCCATCTGCACCATAGCCGGAGACTTTAAATCTTCACATTCAGAGTTCTAAAAAAAAAAAAAGTCTTACAGATGTCTTTACCTCATTATGTGGTTACTGGGGGATTGTCTCATCTGGTGTACTTTGCAACCGGGTATACCTTTAACAAGCAATCTGGCATTAGCCTTCTGTTTTTACCACTGGAAACCAACAGTTTGCTATATATCACCACTACTGTTAATTATATTGCTGCACAAGGCATCATTAAGGAACTGAACACTGAAAAGCACATCAGGAGAATACTTCTTTCTCTCACCCTTTTTGCTAAACTGTTTTTAACAAATTAAGAAAAAATATAATAACTTATATCCAGGTCTTTGTGACAATGAGCCATGGAATGCAATATACAGGCATATGAAATTTCATCCAAAAGGGCCTATTTTCATGAACAGCTTATCTCTAGGAAAGAAATTCCTTTCAAGCCATGAATAACCATAATCATAATAAACAGTAATATCTTTTAAAAATCTTAGAAATAAGCAGAATAGCTAGTGGCAATGTTGACAATGAGTCTGGTTTTGAAACAACCATGAAAACTTCAGTTTGGACAATTATTTTTTATAATAATGTTTCATCTTTTATGGATGTGTACAAATTAAGCCTGTGTTCTTGTTACCTTGGCACTGCAAATATAGTGCTGAGGATAAGAGAGATCATTTTGTATTTTGTGACTCTTTAGAGTGCATGAGGCAGTGCACTCATCAAAGCAAGAAAATGTTATTTACTCATTATCCAGTATCTGTACAGGAATATTGCAGTATTATGTAACAACATTTTTTGGCAAATTAAGATAACTTGATTTTGAAAAGGCAACACAGAAGAAATTTCTACATAGCAAAAAATGTTTAACTTCAGGAACAGATCATAGCTTTCCTGAACTTAAAACCATACCTCTCCTGTGCTTAAGGGAGACTATGGCCTAAATCCTGTTGTTCTGATTAGAAAACCCCCATTTACCTATGCATCAGCTCATCATTCAACAATTGATTCAGTAGGTCTACTCTAGTTGGGACTAACCAACAGGACACTGACCTATAATTGCTAATAGTTATCACATAGGAAAATATTAGGCAATATTAGTTGCTGTTGAGATTTAGGTTTAAATAAATACCTATTCTGGAACCAGAAATTGTTAAAAATAACATGGTTAGATGGGCTCAAAATACAGGACATCCAATTGAGTTGGACACATGTAAACAGATGTAGACAGATGTAAAATTTACACCAAGTTTAAATTTAAGGCCTTTTCCACACGGGGGGAGCATGAAACGTGGGGAAATGGGGCTGCGCATGCGGAAACAGAGCTTACCTTAATTCGGGTAGCTCCCTCGCTGCGGGGAGCAGCGTGCGTTCACCACTCTACACGGCAGCGGCGTCCAGCGGCGTCCGGCAGCATCCGGTGGCACCCGGCGGCACCCAAAATGGCGACTGGTGGCTTCCGGCGGCTCTCCGTCAGTCGGAGAAGCATGCCAGCCAAAAGCCCGCCCCCTGGGCAGCTCTGCAGGGATGCACTTGCACGCCCCTGCAATTCCCCACGGGGCGCTGCGACAGGCTAGCGTGCGCGTGTTTCATAAAGACCACATGAAATGTGGTCTTTATAAAACACGCAGCACCACCCCTGTGGCCGCGTGAGGGCGTTTTGAGGTGGGGAAACTCCACATTTCTAACCGCCCTAGTGCACTCCATGGTGTAGACGACCTCCGGGTGAGGTCGTCCTACCCTGTGTTACCCCGTGTTTTTCCCCGTGTGGAAAGGGCCTAAGAGAAAATGTTTATAAAATATTATATAGATGGTATATGACGCCTGTAAAACTGAAAAAAATAATAGGAAATGGGAACGGAAAATCCTGGAAATGTGATGAGAAAGAGGGATCTTTTTTTCATGTATGGTGGACCTGCAAAATAGCAAAAAAGTTTTGGAAAGAAATACATGATGAAATTCAAAGAATGTATGGTTTTAATTTTGAAATGAAGCCAGAACTTTATTTGTTGAATATGTTAGGGCAACATGGAGAAATAAGATTTCATCAAAAGACATTGTTATATATAATAACTGCAGCAAGATTGACTTATGCTCAACACCGGAAAAAAGAAAAATATATTGATATAAGAAAATGAAAATTCAAAGTCCTGGATACGGTAGTGACAGAAAAGCTAACTTTTTCACTTAAAAGTAAGCCAATCCAGGGCTTTGAAAGAGAATGGCGGGAGGTATTGAACCGGATAAAAGAATGAAATAGGGGAAAAGAAAGAAGGTTGTGAGAAAGAAGGAAGATAAAAGATAAAATGTAAATAGTAAAATATAAGTTAAAAATAATAGTTTATGATTGTTGTAAAATAGAGACAATGTACAAAACTGAATGTTTACATGGAATGAAATGTTAAACTCAGATTCAACTGGAAAAATAGATGTCTGGAAGTGGGGAGGGTTTTTTTTATTGTTTTTTTATTGAAAATTTTAACAATTTTTTAAAATAAACAAACACCTATTTATGAGGACTACACAATTACTGATTTCCATTTTGTGAAATACTAGGATCCTGGCTTACTTTAACTTTCTGTATGTAAAATCCTTGTCCTGTTGGTATCAGAAGAGGTCTTCTACAGGTGAAGAACACTGTTGGATACACACAAACACACATACACACACCCAATATTTTATGGGTGCAATTTACAGACATTTCCTTTTGTAATAAGCCATCTGGTTAATTTTAGATGAAGCATACTCTGAAATTGCAATCCCCTGTGAAGCATGCAATAGTTGGTAGCATGTATTTCAAATGGTGTGAAAGAAATGGATAAATTTTCTTTCTATGACCTCTAAATGCCATAAAGTATTCCTTTTTCTTTTATATGGAGAGCAGCTGCCCCTTTCTGTACATTAAGTGAATAGTGAATTCTACGTATAAATGCATGGGGGCATGACAAACTACCTTTTATCATTTCAGATTATGACTGAAATCCATTTTTAATCTGAACTAGAGTAAACCTGTTGAATTAATAGAATTTGGGTAATGCTGATTTATCAAGTTTCTATTGATACAGTTGGTCGACTTTAGCTAGAACTAATAATTGGATTTAGTTCTATTTGTCCACATGTCAAGCTATATGTAAGTTGGCTGGCAGTGACTCTTCATGGTTTCAGCAAGGGCTCTTTCCTGTTGCTTTACAACCAGTGATGCTGTTACCCAAAAACATGGATGATTCAGAGGACCACCTGCAATGCCAGTGCCTCCATGAAACAATGGGGAATATTAGCTCAAACGGGAGGACTTGGGGGGGGGGGCATAGCCTAGCAAGAATTTTTACACTTATGTATACCTGTACTAATGTAGGGACATCAGCCAGAGATTAAAAGTAAGTTTTGTTTTATTGGGGGAAATATAATTACCATACACACACAAGATCCACACGGTCTTACAATCACACAAGGCTAACTGAAGGAAAAGGGAGGAAATATTGGATAGCAACAAGTTAGGGCAAAGCAAGTGATATTTGTTCTGCAGAGAAGAGATAAAGCAATGTGGTTCAAGGGTCCAAGGGTAGTACAAGAAGGGGAATGGAAGCAGCAGAGTGATGGCCTATGTCCAGAGTACCATGTCCCATGAGTTGTCTGGCTCAGAACCAGGGTTTAAATACTCTTCTTGTGCTCTGAGGGTCTAATGGCTCTCTGGCAGAGTAGACAGGTCCAGAATGAGTTAATGGCTTTAGCATTAGGTGACAAAGGACTGATGGAAACTCTTTAATGGTTGGGCAGGTGTGGAAATAAAGGGGAAACTTGGTGGGAAGAGACAATGGGTCAAAGTCAATCAATTGGAAATTTTGCTTGCTATTGTTTTTAAAGGTCCGGTACTGAGGGACATTTGAAAATCTGTTATTGCTGGAGCGTCCCTGACTATGATCTGGCCATGCCATAGGGTCCCATCTTCTGCATTGCATGTGTTTAGCCAGTCCTCTTTTGCTAGCATAACTTTGTAGTCATGTCACTTTATAATTTATATTTTTTGCCAATTAAGTATTTGCCAATAATGTCATATCAAGAAGTAGGTGTGTACGGCCCAGGAACAATGTCAAAGACTGAAACATCAGCATGCAAAGCTACTTTTTAATTAAAAAATATGCATGTGTACCATTGGGCTACATTCCCTCCCCACAGATCTAAGTGTCACAGATCTCACATACACCCCTATTTTTAACACAAACTTTTGGATGCAAAATCAGATTGATTTACCTGTAACTGTTTCAGGAAATAACCATATGCAGTAAATTGGCAACACTTTTCTCAACTCATTGAGATTATCTCCTGAACACGGTTTCGTGTGAGTATGGATTCAATCAATTTCAGCAGTACTTACATATGTCTTGCTGTTTGAAGTAGATATGCTGTGTTTAAGATGCTGGAGGAACAAAAGACTCAGAAACTTACATAAAATCAGAATTTGTTTCTAACATTTCCCTATCAATAAACATTTCGTATGAGAAAGAGTTTATCACAAAATGTTCATTTGGTATAATATAATCTTATTTGCCATTTTATTTCCAGCATTTTTTAATGTTTGTGAAATGAATAAAATTTTCCTGAAGCCCTTTCTTGGTCCTTAATTGCAGTTATGCTGTTATTTTAGTCTTAATAATACTTTGTTTAGCATAATTAATACAGACCTGAAGCACTTCTGTTTCTTTACAGCCTACACACTGGATCAAAGTGAAATAATCTGCCTTGTGTATTATGACACTTTAAAATGTTTTCACTATGATTACTACTTTCCTGCAAATTGTAGCAAACACTTTTGTGTTATGCAGAATGGCAAACACATAGAAATTATTGTTTTCTTAATGCTGTCTACCAGCCATGGTTGAAAGAAAACAAATCAGTGCTTTAGGGGAAAATGTGCAAATTGGTCAGATAAAGACATTAAAGAACATTGTGTGAGAAGTCAATTCAAAATGTGCTTTTACTTTGAAATGAGATGGTTTTTTCCCCCTAAAGCTGTCAATCACATGCAACAGTGCCAGAGAACTGCCAGTTGGATATTTTTATATAGCTCCTTGAAACTCTTGCACAATATTTCAGAATTTGGACTGATGATGATGATGATACAAGATATCATCTGTTTGGTGTCTTGTGATCAGGCCAGCACAGTGTCAAGTGGTCCATAATGCACATCAGACACCTACAGTAGATTGCTGCTGCTAAAAAGTGTGAATTATATGATACTGTTGAAATGAATGACCGTTAAAGGAAGTCATGACCTACTAGAGAAGACAATAATGCTTGGAAAGGCAGAAGGCAGTAGGAAAAGAGGAAGATCACATTATCGGTGGATAGACTGAATCAAGGAAGTCACAACATTGAATTTGCAAGACCTGATCAGGGTTGTTAATAACAGGATGACCTGGAAGTCTTATATTCATGGGGTCACCATAAGTTGAAGTTTTAATGGCAATTAACAACAACAACAACATTGTGGCTAAAAGCTGGTTATGAGTCATGTAGGAAAGTTAGTTGAAAGACATGTAAGATGACCTCTTGAGAGACACATAATGTCATTATGGAATAGGTAACACCATAAAAATGCATAAAATTTAAGGTTATGCTCCTCAAAATTCCTTTTTGAAGAATCAATAACTAAGCATGGTGATAAGATGATTAGACCAGCATCTGCTTGAGTTCCTCTCCTTCATCTGTTCAGTATAGGATAGGTGAGCAAAGCTAAACTTACAGTTTTCTCTCATTTACAAGGATTGTTTACAATATAGCATATTTGTGAAAATATTCTGCATGTTATATGAATTTTTTAGCTAAAATTTATGTTGATATTTTGTATTTAATTTGAGCATGAAAGTAGAAATTAGCTGGCTAGGTTGAAAGTTTTATTGTTGTTATGTGTCTTCAAGTCATATCTGATTTATGGTGACCCTAAATCAAACCTATAATGGGGTTTTCTGGGGCCTAAAGGTGTCTGATGTGCATAAAGCCACACAGTAGATTTTGATGGCTGAACAGAGAACCGAGCCTCTAGTTTCCAGGATAATTTTCCAATGCTCAAACCACTATACCATGCTAGCTCAGCTTCAAATTTTATTACTGTCAATTGTAGGAATTTTGAGATTTGCATAGTGACAGTTTTAACTACTAAAATTTGAGCCATTTGAGAAGTCAGTTTTAATTCTGTCATTCAAAAGCTGAACTGGAAGAACATTCATGTTCCATAATTTGAACCCTGAAAGAGAATTGTAAGCCCCAAGAATTTGCATTCCATGACCTAAACATACTTACAGACACCCATAGACACAATATGATTTGTATCCCATATAACCTGCAGTCCTTCATGTCACCAGAAAACTTTTTCTACGGATTTTGCCAACTTTGCATGTTGATGGCACATGGAAAGCTTCAGAAAGAAAGAGATTGCTCTCCCCATCCAACACAGTTGACCAGAGTAAATATATATGAAGGACTACTTCAGATTCCACCCTATTTTGAAGAGTGTTAACTGTGGGAGTAATTCTTGGGGGGGGGGGCTGTAAACACTTGTATATATTTAGGTGAGCATAGTGTTTTAGGTGAACACATATCCTTTTTTCTGGGTTTTTATTACTGTAAATGAATTCCATCCCTTGAGTTTTCTGATCTTGATCTTGCCAACTATTATAGTTCCTACAACCCAAATCCAAATCTGTGGACTTCTACAGATATATATTCTGTACCATTTCTGACTTGGTTTGCTATGTTTTACCAGTGTTGCTTTCTCTCTATATAACTTTATGTCTCAGATTTATGCTTTAAGACGTAACAATGTCTTTTTCAGATTCTTTCTGTAATCTGACACTCAAGAATTTTGTATTTGTCAATTGTCTGAGTTGAACAGAAATAACTTTACCAATTTGTAATGAACTTTTAAAATTTTGTTTGCAGTGGAAGACTCACTTTTCATCTATAGTTTGCTACATTTATGTTTAATCTATTTTCTCTTGGAAACTAAAAATGCTGTTCAAGGAACAAAAGCTAGATTATCCATTTGAGACAAAAGCAATTTACTAATACTGTCAGAAAAATGAGTAACAGGTTAGTTGAAAAGACTGAGAATATGGTTATAAGCTAGCAATCTAATTTCTGATAACACAACAGTCCTGGATTTTATTCCATGGGCTATTAGACATGAATGTATTTACAGTATATTCTAGCTGGACACTTATCTGTTCTACACTCTGTAAGCAATCAACTAAGAGAGAAATTATTTACATCTTAATCATAGCTCTTAAAATGTTTTACACTGCACAGGTTTGTACCTCCTTTATAAATTGCCTCATTAGTGCCTAAAGTACATCATGATCCTTTTGTTCTGCCTATTGATTATTCTATTTAATGCATTTGATCAACTATGATCCATCCTTAAACTAAAATTTAAATTACAATACGTTTTTCTATATTTACTGCATGTTGTGTCTCATTGGATTATAGATACTTTACATTATATTGTTAGTTTCTTTCATTCTCCAGTTGCACAGTATTAAGGAAAATGGAGAGCTTATATGGTGTTTAATTCATTTCTTTTTGAAAAAGGGGAAAAACATGTAGCACAAGAAATATTAATAGAAAATTCTCAGCTACTTTAAATTTTCTAGGCATCTGTCATGTAGGAGAATATGCAACACAATAGGATTTGGCTTCAGATGAAATTCTAGCACAAATTTTAGCGTTTCCCACTTGCACACCATCCCTTCAAGCTTTGGATCAAACTATTAAAGTTGTGGCAGCCAAATACAGGAGAGGCATACCTTTTGGCAGCCACTACCAGTGCATTTTAGCTAGACAGGGAATGATGTGATGTCACTTCTGGTTTTGGTTGCAAACTGGCCCCAAATCAGACAAAAATCCTGGGCAACACCAGGGTATGTATGCTACTGTACTTATGATTCAGAACTATAGTGAAATTTACCATGAACTGGGTGTGAGGTAAATGGGGGATTAACATCCATAGTCTCGATCCAGGGAGTGGATTGAAATGTTAGGTGCAGACTGGATTGACCAAGTTTTAAGATTTCAATGACATGTTCATATTCCTTATTCCAGGTACAAATAAAAGTAGAGAATTCTATCAAGAAATCCTGTGCTACAAAGAAAAAAAAGTATATATTCAGAAAAGAACTGCAGGAAGAGGCTCCTAATTGGATCAGATTATGTTCTGTAGCATAATTAGCACTGCAGGGTTAACCAAGGAAAGGAAATTTGTACATTATTGAAACTGCTCAAAAGAGGGCTGTATTTTGCTATGGGGTGGAATGGAGTTGGGCTGATCATGCAACATGCAAAAAAAAAAAAGTCTTTAAAAGGCTTGAAGCGTTCTCATCTTAAAAACTGTTTCAGAGACAGAGCCAATTGCAAAGAGGTCATTTCAGATTGAGAATCATTATGAAGCTCATTCTCAGTAATTCATTTGTGAGTTAACCTAGAGATGGTCAAAGGATAGCTTCTCTTTTTGAAAATTCAAAAGAAAAAAAAAAGACCGTATACAGCAGCAATTTTAGATAAAATGCTTTGATGGGTCTCCTCCCCCTCTGCCCTACCAAATCTTGTTGATCTCTTGACACCAAATTACTGAAACACAACGTTCATGTTAGGAAAAAAAAAATCCTTGTTTGAGAAAGGACACTCTGTTTCTTCAGTGATAGAGGCTTTTTAAATGGGACAAGTAAAATGAGAAATATGCTCAGAATACATATTTTGTTTATTGATTGCTTGCAGAATTAAAGCATAATTTGAGAACATGAGGAGTAACCTATTAAAATAGAAATGGCAATTAAATATGCACTCAGCTATGAAACTGATAACATTCACTGTATATCTAGTTTGATGGTAATTTGATTTTTATATAAAAAAATCATATTTGTGTGTGGGAGGCAAAAATAAATGACTATTATTAAAATAATTTTAAAAATTAAAAATGCATGAGCTTCAAAGTTCTATTTGAAGGTCCTATTTTCTCTTCAAGAGAGAAGAATATAGGCTGTTAATGCTGTCTCAAAACACAACCAGAGAGTAGCTGTGTATCCTCTTAATTCTGAGAATGTGAGTGATTTCAGAATGGGCAATTGACTTTTCCTCTGGTGAAGCTACATGCTAAGAATGTATATATTCCACTTAAGAAATGCCGTCATTCTTACTGAAAGTTTGTTTTGACTTTGGATGTTTCATCTCAGAAGAATCCATTCAAATAACTTTAGACTGTATTTTAGAAAAGTCCTGTGCTAGTAAAAGCAAATAACTAGTTTTTAAAAATCTATTAATAAAGCAGTGGAAAAGCTTTTTGTTGTACTCTCTCTTATACACATACATATGCACAAAAATCTTATTAAAACATTTAGCATTCCTCAGACATTTTATTTGACAAGGCACACTTTCCTGTTGTCCATCTACCAGCAGGCAAAGACCTTTTGGTTCAAGGAAGCCGAATACTTCAGATAAGCTGATTAGTGAGTGGCTGTTGAGGCAGCCAGTCTCCCACCTCACCCTAGCCTCCCACTTAAGCATGAAGACAAAATACCAAAGATCCTGGCCCATGACTTGGCTTCCCCAGGTGAACAGCAGCCTTGGCAAAGGACATGCAGAGGTAAGCACACCAGGAGCTAATCAGGCTGGGATGAGAGCCAGTTGGCTCCAGCCTTCTTAAGGAAGGCACAGGACAGTAGCTGAACACCAGAAACAACTTGTGTGTTGCTGGCCATTGTCTTGTCTTCTCTTGACTCCCTGCTCATTGCCTGCTTGGATTTTCAGGCCTTGGACTGTCTGACATTGTTGCCTGGTGGATTTCTGGACCTTTGGATTGTTTCTGGACAGTGAACAGCCAAGCTGTACTGACTGTGGACTGTGAATGGCCTCCTGTTGACCCTACACTCTGTTGCCTGGCAAAGACAGCCGACATCTATAACATTATATTTATTTAAGTTATATCCATTCACTGTGGAAAATGGTTACTGAAGCTAACTTCAAACAGTGTGGGTTCAATGGTCTGCAAATGAACACTGTTTACAGATGAAAACAACTGACAAAGAAGGCGCATATATGAGAGAGCCACATCTCAAATATGTACATCTGAGGGAGAGGAGCGGTCAAGTTGGCTACAACAAGATTGTGATGTGGATGATGTGGCCTATCTGTCAACTTTTATTTTTTATACTTTTATTTTTTTCACATTTTGATTTTACAACCTACATTTGAAATTAATTTGTCATTGTTACTACTTGATGAACGTAAAGACACTCATTACTGTGTAAGAGTAAGAATATAAAAGATAAGTGTTGGAAATGTTCAAAGAAAGGGACGTTTTATCATTTATGGTGGTTATGTGATAAAGCTAAGGAATTTTGGAGAAAGATACATGAATGTATTGTTAATGCACTACAAATTAAATTTCCTAGAAGTCCAGAAATATATTTATTGAATATGTTGGATGATAGATACTTTAAAAAGAACTCACTGAGAAAAATGATGATTTATATGATAACAGCCGTATTTTTGCAAAATTATGGAAGTTGAAGGAAATACCTACGGTAGAGGATTGGTTATGGAAATTGTACGATTTATGGGAATTGGACGAACTCGCATCATTAATAAATGATAGATCAATAGCGTTGATTACCGAAGAATGGAATTTAGTAAAACCCCTTTGGGAAGCCCAATGGGGAAGGAATAATTAAGAAACTTGTAGAATTGGAGATTCAGAAGTGGAAATTAGAAAATAAACTTTGAAATTACATGAAAGGTAGTGGTATTATTCAATGAATAGTGTAGTAAATGTTGGCCAATGACAAGTATTGTATAACTATCCTCAAAGTATGTAGAGGAATAAGGGAAGGAGGGTAAGTAGGTATAAAAAATAAAGTAAGTGTTAGTATTAATAAAAGATAGTATTAAATTGTGTAATGATTTAATTAGATTACGTTTATATTTGTAATTTTTCTTTTTTTAAATGTATGTAAGATTTATTGTGATGATGGAATTTATGTAATGACAAGACATAATGAATGTTTTACTTATATATTTGTTTTTTTGTTTTTGTTTTAGTAAAATAAAAATAATAATAAAAAAGACACTCATTACTGTGAAGGTACAAAGTAATTTTATTGTAGCACAGAAGTTAAGTTTTATACAAAAAAATACCTATAAGCTATTTAGATTAAATCTCTGTCAGTTTTGTGTATTAGAATCCTGTGATTCCCCCCCCCCCCACACACACACACATTCTTTTTGGTGAAGTACTCCAGTTCTGTGAGGTTGAATGGAGACCATTAGTGAGCAGCTATTTTCAAGTATTGCCACAGATTCTCAATTAGAGTGAGGTCTGGGTCTTAAATGAGCTATTCTAAGACATCCAGGTTCTTATTTCTTTTAACCATTCCAGTATTTCTTTGGCCATATATTTGAATTCATTGTCTTGCTAGCATGTGAATTTCCCTCTCAGTTCCTGGAATATTGAAATTGGCTTTCCACAGGAATTGTCCTGTATTTGCCTCCATCTGTCTTGCCCTCATTCCATCTGTTTTGTCCAAGTTTCCTGAGGCTGTCAAGGAAAAGCACTCCCAGAACCTGATGCTGTCACCATGTTTCACTGTGGGGATAGTGTTCCCAGGGTAATGTGCATTGTTGGCTTTGCACCACACACATCATTTGGCAGCAAGGCCAAAATGTTTACTTTTGGTCTTATCAGACCACATGCCTTTTTGCACATCCCAAATGGGCTTTGATATTGCTTTGTTTCAACAATGCTTTCCTTCTTACCATTCTTCTATAAAGCCCAGCTTTGTGGAGTAACCAGGTCATAGTTGTCCCTTCAGGAGTTCTATCTTCTCAACTGTGGATCTCTTTTGCCCTTTTAGAGTTATCATTGGCCTCTTACTTGTTTCTCTGACAAATGTCTTTCTTCCCTGTCCACTAAGTTTTAGTGAATGGCCTTCTTTAGGCACATAGTTGAACATATTTTTTTCCAATTTATAATAATGGATTTAATGATACTCTGGAGTGGGGGGTTCATATTTTCAGAGTTTTAAAAAATGCCCCAAGACTTACTGGTACTTCTGCACAAATTTTCCCCAGACCTGATAGCTATTAGATCTTCATGATTCTTATTGTCTAGATATTCTATCTAACAAACTCTGGAGCCTTCCAGAAACAGGTGCATTAAACCTGAGATCATATAGCACATATATGGAATCCTTTCAATTACTTATGTGATATCTGGGGGCAGTGGGTTGAACCAGATCTGTGTGGATGTGTCACAACGGGGGGTGGGGAGTGCCTTTTTTTGTTTACACTGCTTTTGTGCAACAATAAAAAATATTTTACAGCATTACAATGTTACGTGTCTTATGTAAATCAAGTCGCAGCAATGACAATTAAATCCATTTCAAGTATTAACACTACCAAATGTGAAGAAGTTAAAAAAAAAAGTGAATGTTTTTGCAAGGCACTGTGTGCCCCTAATAATAACAACTCACTAGATCAGTGGTTCTCAACCTGTGGGTCCCCAGATGTTTGTGGACTTCAGCTCCCAGAAGCCCCAGCCACTATGGTCAATGCTCAGGGCTTCTGGGAGCTGAAGTCCACAAACATCTGGGGACCCACAGGTTGAGAACCACTGCACTAGATAGTTGTGATGATCACTCCAGGTAAATTAATCCTATATCCCATGATGTCTCAATGGTCTTCATCAAAGAGTCCAAATCTATATATCTTGCCTTGGCCTTGCTGTGCTGCCTAACATGAATTAACAAACCAATTATCTTAGTTCAATAAACATTATGAGCACAATGCCAAACAGCCATCCAGACAGCCAAACTGCTAATTCTAAACAATAAATCACTCTGCCCAAAGTGCAGCATGATGTAGATGAAAAAGCAGAGGAGGCAATATCTCATGAATTCTGAAGATGTCCCTCAAAAATTGGCTGGCCCCATAATGAAATCTAAAAGGGTTTATGGTTGGTACGATAGAAAAGCACTCTGAAGTACTGAAGGGGGAGCACAGCCTGAAAGTGTTAAACATCCAATATGTGGTACTCCCCTATTGGCTTTTTCTCCACAAGCAAGAAATGGTAGCCAATTGTTTTCATTTCCCTGCCACAATGTGGGAGGGAGGGGCGGAAATGCTCCCCAGTTAAACAGTAGGGATGGCATGATATGATGCAGTATTTTTTAAAACTGATTTGCTTTTAAATGACTTTAAATTCAACTGTATTTTAATGCTACTATTTCTTCAACTGCATTTTAATATCACTTCTTTTGTGTTTTCACCTGTTATCTTTTTAGTTAATCTAGTTGTGAGATACTTTGAGTCCAAGTTTAGGGAGAATGGTGGTAAAATTCATTAATTCAAATGAATGAGTGAATAATAAACTCTGAAACATTGATTTTTGCTCTGGTTAAAATGTTGGTGAAAGCTCTATGCTTTTTCTACCACAGGAAGCAAAGGATATGAAACATGCAACCAATGCATGTGCATATCCTTCTCACACTACCAGATTGAATAGCAGTTGGAAAAAGTGGCACAACACACCTTGAGCACAACACTCCATCAATATATGGCTGGTTAAAAATAGAATAAACACAGTTTAGTGCAAAGATGTGCTTAAGTCTCACCAGTTCTCATCATATGTAAACTGTCCCTAGATAAAATCAACTGAACTTGAATACTTGAATGTAAATGTGTCCAGTGATTTTAATAGAATACATCATGTTTAATCAAAAGTCCTCCATCAATCCTTTGGTTTTTGGATTGCCCTTTCTCACCTTTGAAAATTCATTTCTCAGGAGAAAATAATGTAAAATGAAAGCTAATAGGGGACACAGAAGGATTCCTCTGTGGAAGCATTCACTGTAACTAAACCAGTAATGTAGGGCCTTTCCACACTATACTGTTGTAGTGATATTATTCCACTTTCAACATCCTATGGAATCTTGGGGTTTGCAGTTTAGGGAAGAGCATTGAGGATTCTCAGTCAGAGAGCTCTGGTCTCAGTAAATCAAAAACCTCAAAATTCCACAGGATGTTGTGAGTGGAATAATAGCACTATAACAGTTTAATGTGGAAAAGTGTTACTGCAGCTTCTAGGCCACCTTGGCGATAGCATAAAGATATCATTTTGATATCAATAATTCGGCTCTCTTCCACCACCCCTCTCCATGTGTTTGTGAGGCCCCTGGACAAGCACGAAACTAGGCTCGGCGGCTGACTGCTGCAATATTCCTAAACAATACAGGCAAGCCAGAAATAGCCAGATTGCAGCTTCAGGAGACCTCCCGGTAAACACCCTATTATGTATACGCGCCACCTACAAAGGTCTCCCTGCCCCGAGCAGGTAACTTGACTAGCTGAGCTATCAACTGTCCAGCTTCACGTATTTGCATACTGGCTGCTCCTTTGTCAATTCGGACCTAACTCAATCATGTTAAATTTTGACCTTTCCAAGGCTTTGTCTCACACCCGAAATCCATTGTTCTCACCAAGTACAGCACAGCTTGCAGTCACATTTCTCCCTATAAAAACTCCTGATTCTGAGGCCCTCCTCGGATCGCTCCCAAGTTCCTAACTGCCTTGCTGCTGTTTTGCTTGGCAAGCCTCCCCTCAGCTCCACATACTGAGCCACATCGAACCCGAGCATCACTCTCTATCTTCTTCCGGGTGTCAGGAACAGGTTTCGTATCACCCGAGCCAACTATCCCTCTGAAAATCCCACTATTTTACTCACACCTTTATTTTCCTTAGTTATCTGTGTGCGTGTGTTGCTTACATTATGTGCCTGTATTTAATAAAGATCATTCATTACTTTCAAGCCGATCTGCTTCTTGACTTGGCCTGACCCCGTAAACACTGGGTTACAAGATCCTGCTAAGTTACCCTGCCTCTTGTTTTGCCAACCTGTGCACTTGACTAATCTCCCCAAATTTGTGTAATTGCAAGGTTATTTTGGTGTCCCTTGCGGGACCCCCAGTAAACAGGGTAACAAAGGCCTATAGTCTCATACTGAAATCAAACTCACACATGACAGCTAGATATGAGACAAGAATACAATTGCATTCTTCATTTGTTTGTCCTACCAGGAATGTTTTAGAGTTTTATAAAGCAATCAGATAGAGTAATCAGAAGGATTAAAAAAGACTCCAAAGTCTCAGATTTTGTTTCTTTTCCTCCCCTTTTCACTGATGATCCATACTTGGTTTGTTTATCCCAGAATATTTACAGTTGGTTCCTAGTCCAATCAGAAACTTTGTTAGACCAGATCCAGTTTATCTTAACCCAGGATAAAATTGGGAAGAACAGGAACAAAATCTGAGACTTTCTAATCAGTCTTGATGCACCCTTAGAGGATCTGGACATGGTCTGTGCTATTCCATGTGTATTTCCATGCAGATGTTGAATATATAATAAATTTAAATGAAATTAGATAATCTCAGTACTTAATCATTGTCTGAAAGTGACAATCTGATTTTTTCTGGTCTTAATATTTGAGTTGAATTAACTCAAATAGAAAAGGATGGGAAAAACAAGGGATGCAGCTGTGGAGAATGTAAGGCAAGAATTTTGACTTTGTTTTTCTTTCCTTTTTTGTTTGTCAGGCCATGCTACCTTCATGTTACTTTTATTTTCATTTTACCTTCACTTCAGTTTCTTCATTTTAACTTTACCTCCATTCCTGGCTTCCTCAGTTTTGAGGAACTATGGAAGTAGTTCCCACTGAACTCAGTGGCTGTGACTTAGCAAATACATATAGGATTGCAGAAATAATTTCTAAAATACTTCCAGTTTGGCGTATTTCTTCCTCACATAGGTACAATCCATTTTCAAACACACATTAATGTGGTTGACATTTGGTTTTACTCTCAATGCATTTCTTCTCCAATTTTATTTATAGTCTAAATACATTAAGTGTGATAGCACTTAAGCCCTATACAGCCTTTCACTATCAGATACAATTTTATTCCAGGCATTTGCGTCAATTTTGATGGAGACCCATTCTGTTTTACTGTTTATACCTTTGGTATTTAAAATCTAAGGATGGGTGAGGTTTTGAAGGGTGCACACAGTTAAAAAATTTAGTCAATGTACATATGTCAAAATGTGGAATTTTAATTTTTTTTCACCAAAATGTGAATGACTTTTCATGTGGAAACAAACAAATTGCACAATCTGATTCACACATAAATTGGAAGAATCTTGAAGTATCTTCAAGGTAGAAATCAGAGGATATCAACAAGCATGAGTGTTACAGGTTTTCACATATTAGTCTCTCAACTCTAGAAATTCAGAGACTCTCTAAAATACTAAAGGCCATAGTATATGCATGATTCAGACAAAATGGAGAAAACTGAAAACAAAATGAAAATTAATATATCCATACAACTTTTTAAACATTACTTATTGTTAAATTCATTTTAAATTCATTGTTTAGATTTTCAATCATTTTTCAAATGAATAAACTTTTAAATTCAGTATTTTTTCTCAGCTAAACAGACAGAGGAGGAACCTGATTTAATTTCTATTTCACAAAAGGAAAGATGGTATGCTGAAGTCTAATTTTTGGGAAAGAGAGTACAGAAAAAAAAAAGGCAAACATATTGGCTGAGTGAAGCTAGAGTTCAGTGGTTCCTTGGACAGGATACCAGGCACCATACAACAGGTCTGATCTAACCTACTGAGACTGGATTAGATGAAGAAATCACATTCTAGTTTAGGGATGGAATGAGCATTCAATAATTTCCCAAATGTAGTCAAAATTTGATGTTCCCAATCACTTAGGAAACATTGATGGGAAGAAAAGCAGTATTTGGAAAGTTCCCAAAACCTGTGGGAATGTTTTTTTCTTGGTACAGCAAAACTATGCACAGCTTTAAAAGCTGCACAGTTGGAATTTCTCCAAGGGAAAGTTGTGCACCTATACTAACTAAAACTGGATAGCTTTTATAAGCATCTGAATCGTTCAACACCGAAAAGGGGAAAATGGAGTAGAACATTCCTTGAATACTGCACTATAAATTTGTGCACTTCAGCTGAAAACTACAGCTATTTTCTCCATTAATTCACCTGATCCCTGCCAAGGCTGCTTCCCTCTTGCAACCCTACCCCGCACTATTCTTTCTCAGCTAATTTTTTCTGCAGCATTCTCCCAGAACTCTTGAAGCTCTGAGACTCTATTCCCCTCTTTCTTTATCTGCTTGCCTATTCTCATCCCCCACTTCCTTTTCATCCCTGCTAATTCACTTCATCCTTGTCAAGGCTGCTCTTCTCCTTCCACTTCCTCCTTGGCTGCTTCTTGGTTGTTATTTCTTGTACAACTTGCTCCTTGAACTCTCTGGCCTCTGAGTCTATGCTTGTCGTCTTACTTGACTTCCCTGCCTACTTGGATTCCTTTTCATATCTGTGACTTCACTTCATCCTTGTCAATGCTGCTGCTCTCCTGCTTCTTCTTGTACCACTCTATCAGTGCTTCTTGCTTTCTGAGTCTAAGGCCATTTCTGCACGGGGCGACGGAATCGCCCCACACCTCTACTTGCCAGATCTTCTGGCTCCCTGGTCTGGTCCAGGCTGCTCCGGAGCAGTGTGTGGTCATTGATCTACTCTGCTTCAGCATCCAAAATGGCGGCTTCCAGTTGGTCATGGGTCTCGACCAACCGCTGAAGCTCGCCAGCCTAAAGCCCACCCTCGGCAGATCACAAGCTCGCATTGGTGCGAGCCTGCGAATCTGCACAAGGGAGCAGGCTTGCAGTGGCGTGCTCTGTGCTTTTGAAAGACCGGAAAAATCAGGTCTTTCAAAAGCACCCTGGAGGACCACTTGGGGTCATTCCGGAGTGGACTGAGGTGCGGATCTACACTAAGTAGTCCAGACCCAGTCCACTCCAAAGTGCAGACGTCCTCTGTGGAGGACGCACTGCACCATTTTTATTACCCCGTGTGGAAATGGCCTAAGTCTTCACTCCCCTTCTTTCTTGACCTGCGTCCCTACTCCAGTTCTCAGAGTCTTTCCCCTTTGTGCTAATTTGTTTTATATCCACCAAGACTTCTTCTTTCCTGCTGCATGTGGGAACATTTAGCGGGAAAACATGGGAACATTTAGTTAGTTCTCTCCATTTTTTTAAAATTAAAAAGTGGGAGGAAATGAAAGGTGACCATTATTCCACACTCCCTTCAGCTATCTTGCCAGAAGCCTGGCAGGACATTGGAAATGTCACAGTGTTTCAACCATAGCTCTTCACTATACTTGAAAAGAGCACATTTGGCTAGAAGGATTGTGTATTACAAGCTGAACTTGACAGTCTCCAAAAATGTAGAGAACATTATGTGCTCAGAGTGGAAGTGAAAAGTAGTTCCTTGTTAGTTTAAAAGTATATAAAAGAACAAAACAAAACAAAGACTAATGGGAAAAACAGTTTGTTGGGCTTAATTTTTTTTTAAATTGTAGTTTCTCTACTTGCAAGTAGAAAAATAACTGTTCACATCTGTAACTTTGCCCTTTTAATCACAAGAAGGAAGGAACACAAAGAAATAGCAGAACAAGAGCTATGTTTTATGACCAACTAAATCATTATGATCTCATGTGTTGCTTCTGATGTTCAGACTTGTCCTTGCTCAGAAAAACTTACATGTCACAGAGCTCTGGCTCTTGCACCGCCTTCTTCAACATTAATTCATAGATTCTTGCTTTGTTTTGACGTTCTAACCATTCCTGTGACTTGCATCATCTCTCTCTGATTTTTCCATAGTAATTACAATTAATTGCAGTTAGCTGAGTAAAGAGGAAAACTTTCAAAGGAAAGTTTCAAGAAAGGGAGGGAAGTTACCCCTCACAAAAACTTATTCAAGAAAGCACTGATAAAATTGTGCAATCAATAATTAGCACTTTGAGTCCTTCACTCCCATTTTTGTTCCTGCTCCATCCATAGATATGTAATAACATGGTTTAAACTTGTAAATGAAATGACAAAATAAGCACAGTATTGTATGTTCAAAGGTACAATCTTGGGCATGGCCACTCAGAAATGAGTCCAAAAGAACTTACTCCTATGGAAATTAGTATAGCATTACTGCTGTATGGAAAAATCATATACACTTTGTTGTTCTTGTTATTTGCTTTATGCTGACTTTGACTTGTGGTGACCATATGAATGAGAGACATACTGCAGATCTCATCACCTGCCATAGTAAGATCTTACAAACTCTGGGCCATGGCTTCCTTGATCAAATCAAGCTATCTATACTGTGATCTCACTCTTTTCCTACTGCATTCCAGTTTATCAGATATTATTGTCTTTTCCAATGAGTCTTACTATCTCATGATATGTCCAATGCACAACAGATTCAGTTTAATCATCTTAATTTCTAGTGGGAATTCAGGCTTAATATGCTATAGGAACCATTCATTTGTCTTTATAGTAGTTCATGGTATCTGCATTCATCAAATGTGGTCTCTTCCAACTCTATTATTCTGTAATTCTGTAATCAAATTTCAATTGAATTGATTTTCTTCCTGTCAGCTTTCTTCATTGTCCAGATTTCATAACCATACATAGGAGCAAATCCCACTGAACTCAGTGGGTATGACTTCCTAACAGATAGATTGTAAAGTCATAAATAGGATTGTACAGTTCTCTAGAACACTTCCAAATGTTCTTCCAAGAATTTTATTACTGAAACTGTTTGGCATATTTTCCTCTCCACCTAGATATAATCCATGTTCACATAGATGTTAATGTAGTTGACATTTTATTTTATTCTTAATGCATTTCTTCTCCAACTTTATTTACAGTCTAAATTCATTAAGCATGAAAGCATCTAAACCCTATACAGCTTTTCATTATCAAATATAATTTTATTCCAGGCATTTGCATCAAGTTGCCTATTGACCTTTAACTGTTTCAGAATATATGTTTCAGAATGTGCACATAAATGATGTCACCTTTAATAGGAGTTAAGTAAGCACATGCACTAAGTATTTTAAAAAAGGTCTGTGCTAGAAATGCATGACTGTAGGTTAGTAATTTCTGCATTAATATATATCCATGGCAGATACACTGGCAGAATAATAAGAAGGAAGACTAAAGGTCACAATAATGAAAACAGTTGTAAATTATGCAGGCATTAAGAAAGGCAAAGAGGAGCATCAAGGTAAAGCATATTCCATAGGCCTCGCAATACATAGATTAATGTAATCAAAATAAGAACAGTAGAAAGCAGGATGTATAGAAAGTACTTGGCATTAGCAAAGGTTGCAAGTGCGCAAGAGGACTAGGATATATAGCTGGGCAATAGGACAGATATTGATTAAAATGAATTTGTTTTCCTACAGCTTTTTAAAAATACTAAACTTCAGAACAAAGTAAACCTATAGTTCTAGCTACTATAGTCCCATTGAATCAATTGAATTTATATAAGTATTGAATTTACATAAGTATTGACTTACCATGTCATTCATTATTCATTCAATAGCTCTGGTTAGGACCAAAAATTGGATTTAGCCAACTACTTATAAAATAGTACTCACTTCAATATTTTTCATGTACTGTCTGGGTTTCCTGTATTCCCCAACAATTCAGTTGAGATATTGGTTCACAGAAGTACAGGAAATAGTCCTGCTTTTTTGTGTATTGAATGTTCCTGTTTTATGGATAAAAAATGCATAAATATATTACCACGAAAAACAGTGATTTGTTAGCAGTTCCCTCTCTGCCCTGCATGAGACTCAAGTCATTTCCTCACTAAACTGTTATGGTGCTATTATTCCACTTTTAACATCCTGTGGAATTCTGGGGTTTGTAGTTTACTGAGGCCAAAGAGCTCTCTGGCTGAGAATTCTAAATGCCTCTTCCCAAACTGCAAATCCCAAAATTCTACAGGATGTTGAAAGTGGAATAACAGCACTATAACAGTGTAGTGTAGAAATGTCCTCCATGTTCCCTCAAAATCTTGTCTGGTGGGCAGAGTTTCAAGTGGCAGTGGGTATTGGGGAAAGAGACAGAGAAAGGGAGAATATGTTGCAAGCTGTCTCAAAAATTGGGATTGCCTGCTTCAAAAACTCCTTTCTGTGCTTCTTCCATCAGTATAAGGGATTCTGACCATTGATAACTCATTGCTTAAGAGAAAATGTAGGATGACATCTAGTGATGACAAAAAGTTCTCTGTAGACACTAGAGATGAATTGGGGGCAAAACTACACTCATAGGTAAAAGTTGGATGGGGGGGCAAGTCACTGCCAGCCCCTGAGAATAGCATGATAGGCTCCTCTGGGGGTGGGGGTGCGAAAGAAGCAATATTTCTTCCTCTACTTCATACCCTCCCGCCTTTTAGGTCCAAATAAAAGTGTGCCAATCAGATAGCTAGTGGTATTGTGTGTATAATTAGAGTCAGTTTCAGTCCTCCACCCCTCAGTGAATAGCCATACATCTCTTTGCATGTATTAGAAAAAAAAATCAAGCTTTTTAAAAAAATCAAGCTCTAAAACTAACCACATCACCAGCAAAGGATACCTAACACTTTTTTGAAAGTCGGAAACAATCTGGTCTGATACGTGCAAAGAGATGTGTAGCTATTCCAGTGAGGGGTGGAGAACTGAAACTGACTCTAATTATACACACAATAGCACTAACCAGTTCCTTCTGTCTTCTGTTTTTGTCCATTTGATGAGGTACGTATGTATTTTAATTCTCTTTTTTAGCCAGATGTGCAAGTCTTATGCTAACGTGTGATAAATAACAGATAAGCTACAGCAGTAGGACTTAGCCTGGACAGGGGCAATGCCCTATGGAGTAGGTAATGTTAGTGCCACAAGAGAACTGCAGCAACATAATGTTAAAAGCACCTATGTTTCATTTCAGAGTTCATGCAGGTGTTTAAAATTATTATGTGCTAGCCTTTCAACCATTTATCAAAGGAGATGCAACCGAAGAGCTATCTATTTTGATGTTTAGCACATAGCTGAAAGTCTAATGGACAGAAATTACAGAAGTCAAGTAGCACTTTACCCTGTCTGAGGTGATAGCCTCTGTCATATGACTGATAGTTATAGCAGGTCTGTGGGAAGAAATGTTGGGTACAGATCACTGCTCATGAAATCACCGGCACTGCCTAGCTTTAAAAGAGGAGGTATAGGACCAAGGCAATTTCTTCCAGCCCAAATGGCTGTTCTTTGAAACCTGCTCATCTCTCCCAGCCATCTACCTTTATTAACCATGTGTAGATATACTCCTCCAAGAGATGAACCTAGTTTCTCTTCAAATCATCTAAGGCATGAACCAGAAAAAAAAAAATCTGTCTGGTCTCTTACAGGGTATAGCCTCACCTAGCACAACTTACTTATTGACTTGGGGATTATATATCAAATGATGATTTTATGTTCACTAATACTGGACTGATCATTTTTTTCAGGTTTTCTTTCTCTAGATTTATTTGTTTCAGCACCTTCTTCTCACTTTTATTTTGCAGATTTAGTTGGAGAATTTCTATTACTAAGTCTACTGATTAGACCTCATTATTAAATGAGGTATTCAAATAAATCTACATCAATACTAAAGTTTTCAACATTTCAGTATCCTGCTTGACAGTATCTAAAGCATTTTGATATTTTTATTTTCAAATATCAAAAGCAGTTACCATCTGCAGATGGTAAGAAGTTGACATGACTGTTTTGTAATTTTTGCCTCCTTTATGTCTGCGCACACTCTATGACTTACGGTTATATGCCTTAGGTCCTATTGAAAGAAAGAGAGAGAGAAAGAATAACCAACCCACTTGCCAGTTTAGGAAATACAATTCTTATCAGCAGATAAGTTAAATGAGCTGGGAAACTGGTACAGTAATGTATGAATTCTCAAATGCACACAGTTACTTTGGAGTAAGCCTCATCTCATTGAGACTTGCTGAATTAATGTGTATAGGACTGTACTATAAAAGTACTCCAATGTGAATTTCTCAGTATCTTGAGTCTAACTTAAAGCAGGGTTGATTTAGCCTTTATTTTTTATAAGCAGTATAAAAAGATGATGATTCTTGTGGTAGAGATGACAACAACAACGATGACCAAAACCCACTAAAAAGGGTTTTATCACAGTATGAGGACTTGATTATGAGGATGAGGATGATCAAAATCCACTGAAAATATTTTCAATCTTGTTCAAGGAAAAACAAAACTCAGGGTGCTTGACATGGTTTTGAGAAGGATATCTCAACATGTTGAGACACCTTTTCTCATCTAGGATAAGAGCATTTGCAGGTATTCTTTATGTCTACACTCAAGGAAGAAATGCAGAGAAATCATGGGGAAGGCTAGGAAAGAAAAGGACAAGTATAGGCAATGCCTGACAAATGAGATCATTCTGTGGAGCTGCAAACTGACAGTTGGAATGAGAAAAAAGAGAGAAAGAACCTCAGCTTTCCTTGGTGAAAACAAAACTAAACAAAGCAGGAGTGTGGTAAGGAGACAGAGGAGTAAGAACCTGGTTCAAGTAGCTGGGTTAACTGGCCCAAACATGTTTTTCTCAAGATGTGATTTAAGCCTCTTTTCAGTTCTGTAGCTCTACATAGTGCTAGAGAGATTTCAGGGTCACTCATCACTATAAGCCAAGCAGGCAGTTTCAGTGAAGCAAAGAAGAAGAAATCTACTGGGTGAAGGACACTTGCATTATCACAAAAGCTGAGAAGGGAGAAAGTGTCACA
This sequence comes from Iguana delicatissima, assembly GCA_948472985.1. Taxonomy (NCBI): domain Eukaryota; kingdom Metazoa; phylum Chordata; class Lepidosauria; order Squamata; family Iguanidae; genus Iguana; species Iguana delicatissima. Next base: position 126,207 of record CAOKZL010002041.1, read on the forward strand.
GCTTGAGAATAGGCCCAGTTCCTGACACACATTCTAGCAGGTGTCTCCTGAAAATTATGAATGGTTAATTTAACATGGTCCTACTCACTGATGTGAAATGGTGTGATATTTCATGGCAACTTGCCAGTTTTAGCGTGTGGTTGGACTGTTGCCATGATCATGAAACAATGAAGCCATCTATGCTTCTTATCTATCTATTTATCTATCTATCTCTGTCTAGTCCATATTTTTCTCTGTGCCTATAATCTTTTGAATTACTTCCAGACCTCTTGAGATTTCGTAACTGTAAGACAGCACAGATGTCTGTCTGTCATTTAATGGCTTCCAGGTGAGATAATGTAGTAGACAAATACTAGAACTGACAAGGAGTGTGGCAGTGAGAAAGGTTGTCAGTGTCACCTGATGAACAATGATTTAAAGTTTCAGCATTTCTGCCTATTCATTGTGGAGAAATAAAAACATTTCCATTGAAAAATTGAAGCTAATTTATTATTGCATATTGACTTTTTAAAGAAGTTTCTCTTATTGTGTTGTATATTCTGAAGGTACCTCAAAAATTATCCTGAGAGAATCAGAGTAATTATCCAATTCCACACCATGAAAATTATGTTATTGCTGGTGGTATTCAAGAAACACAGCATACTCATTCGACCCATCTTAGCACATGGGTGTATGTTCCAAGTGGGTATAATTAAGCCAAAGTATGGTGTGACTGACTCATTATGTCCTGTATCCTGGGTAATTTTTCTATTGAATCTCAAGGAAATAGAGGTAAAATGGCTTTTTGGAGGGGGAAAAATGTGTCAGACCTGTAGACAGATGTGTTGAAATGAGCAATTTTCAAAATTACCACATTGATTTTATTTTATTTTTTTGGCAGGGGGAGAAGGAAAAAGATAAAAAACATCTTGCCAGAATCTCTTCTGTAGCTCTAAATTCCAGTCAAATTCAATAACTTTTGCACGTTCAGGGCTGAGAGGTGTAGTGCAAGGAATAAACCAGGCCACACACCAGAGCTGGGTGAAAATAGGCCACAACTTTATTGGTTACAGCAAAAACAGTGTTGGCTTGCTCATGAGTCTGGATTCTGGCGTTGGCCAACCTGTCTGTTGACCGATGAGACTGAAAATCTAAAGCCAGGACCAACTGGAGTCAGGTGTGAACCAGCTGACCCTCACCACCACCAGTGCAGGGATGCAGGCACCCAAATCCATGACACATGCCCATTGCCAACCCTGCCCTCCTGGCAAATACCTTCAACCCCAGGACCCGGAGACCTGGGGAAGTAGCAGACCCAGATCTAGGATTCACGCCAATGACCTTACAAGGTATGGCAATAAAAAGGCAAAGACACAACATAACTACAGCACACAGGATACAACAAGGGAAAAGGAAGGGAGGTGGGAGGGATGATGTGCAGAGAAGAACTGAGCTCTGGGTAGAGGACAGCCCAGCTAAATACAAAATGTCCAGACCAGAAGGAAAACTTCCTGAAGCTCTGGCCTGGGTGGAAGCAGCCAATCAATTCAAACCAGCAAGTTTGAACTGATTGGCTGGTGCTTCCCCAGCTGTGCAAAGGCTGCTGGGTATGAGGAAGTATCCAGAAGGGCTGAGCACATGGCATAGTAGGACCAACTGAACAGTGCCAGGGAACACTGGAGGCAGCACCAGCGCAACTTAACTTCCTATGAAACTCACTGAGTAGCTAGTATGTCACTAGTTCTTTTCCTGTGTATTACAACATACAGTGTGTATTCATTCAAAGCAATAAAGAATAATTTATCATGAGGTGGACAAGTCTCAAGCTTGTGTGTTTCCCTCCCTTCTCCTTCAGCATGGTTGTGAAAAGGAAAGTGGAAGCCTGACTTCTGTTTTCAGTTAATCACAATTTAGCAGAAGCAAAGCTACTTCTAGGGCAGCAGTTCACGGAAGACCTACTCAACAGGATGACTGGCACTGCTGGTTGTGAGATTTGGGGAGCTGTGCTCTAAAAAGGAACCTATTCAGTTTCAGAGCATTATGTCCAAATCTTAACCTGTGAATAAACTTGAAACAAACCAGTTCCATAAGCCGAGCTGGAGTTGCTTTATTCCATTAAACCACAAGCAACAATTTTATTCCAGTAAACCATAAGCAACTATTTACTAGGCTGTTTCTGTTTAGAAGGAAGCTAATTTAACTGTGGTTAGTTAAATAGTAGTGAAAGATCCTACTCCTAATGGCAACATTGGTGGGCGGGGGAGCTAAAAACCAATAGTTTATTCAACAGTAATCCACAGTTCATCATTACATTCAAATGTAGCCATGCTTACTTTATTTTGCTGCTGATAGTAATGTAATGCAGTAGGATTGCCAGGAAGAGAGCCAGAGTGATGTAGTGATCTGAGTGTTGGATGAGGATTCTGGGAGACCAGAATTCAAATTCCTCCTTAGTCATTGAAACTTATTGGGCAGCCTTGGGAAGGTTACATACTCTCAGCTTCAGATGAAGGCAAAGGCAAACCTCCTCTGAATAAATCCTAGCAAGAAAACACCATGATAGGTTTTTCTTAGGGTTGCCATGAGTCAGAAATGACTTGAAGTACTATTTTTCTCATGAGGGGACATTTCATTTACCAAGAATACAGTGTAGGTGTGACAGATCACTTTACCCAGGCTGGCCTGAAAACTCCAGACCCTAGGAATCCTGCCACTCACCCTGTCCTTGTTTTCCCAATTATTCCCTTGCGGGATTGGGTTACTGGGCTTCTGGGCAACTCCTTAAATGTGGACTTATGGCTGTGGTACTGTGCAGCTACTTTAGTTCTGGTATGCATAGCCTGATTCCAATTCATGCTTGACAGTGAGCCAGAGACAAGTTTAAAACAACAAGAAGAGTAGATTTATTAAACATAGTAGAAACAATTATGACAAATGAGATAGATAGATAGATAGATAGATAGATAGACAGACAGACAGATAGATATAATATTTTCAGACTTTCCAAAATTATAGGTAGCTCTCCCTTACTCCTCAAATCCACAGTGCTGTCTCTGTCAGCTCACAGACCTCTCTATCGACATGACCCTGTCAGTGCCAGTTCAAAATCCTACCTGCTTCAAACCCTGTCTTTTCAACCCTGTCTCCTTCAAACCGTATCTAAATGTTTCCGAGGCAAGCCTCTGCCTTTTTGATACATTCTATTTTCCCGGAACTTTCCTTCACAGTCACTCTGAGCTATGATTGCTTTCATGCCAGTCTACCCCCTTCACAATGGGATTTTGGATACAAGTTTGTAACTTCATAAATTAGAAGTGATTAACTTATACATAAGTTATAATAAAAAGATATGAGTTTAGCCCACAGCTCTATCTCAATGGCACCTGAAAGGATTTTCAAAGGGAAATTACACACTTGATTTGACAAAGTTTTTCTCTTTTTTTTAACCAAGGGAAGAAAATGAGTATGACAATGGTTATAATTCTATCCAATTCAAGCAAAAAGGCAACGAAATAAAAGTACTTAGAATTATTTATTTATACTTTTATGTAAAATCAGTCAAGTATCCTTCAATTCCCAGCAAAATTTACAAAGTATAAATGCAGAGAATAACAGATAAAGTGGAAATTGAGACAGGATGAAAAAAAGTAACATGGCAGGAACACGACATGGTGCATGTTTCCAGATAAAGTTGTGTCTTCTATTTTTTTTCCTTCTGTTTCCCATTTTCTTTTCAAAGTAACAGTCAAGAACAAGGTATAGCATTGTGAACAATAAGAAAGAAGGATGGAAAGGACAGAGTATATTTACCATATGTTCACTTCTTGCACAGTAGCTACTTACCCATGGTTTTCTCCCACACTGCTGTGGCGATGTTTAAAACAGGGAGACTACATGAGACTGGATGTGCTTCCAATGTAAGTGCCATCCCTCTCTGGGATTCAGCACTATTGACCAAAAAAAGGTGGGCAAAAATCTTGGCCATATCCATGCAGTGAGGTTATTTCAAAAAAAATATATGCATGCAGAGTTGAACAGCAATTGTGCATCACACATTGCATGACCCTTGTTTTGAATGACAATTTTGTTGCAAGGCCAAATGCAAAGCTAAACGTGCATGTGCATTCATGTATAGTATACAGTGCACTCGCATGTGCAATGTCTATCCACTCATATCTCATATTTGCATACACCAGATATAGAACTCTACTTCTCCAATGCTGAACTGAATGTTCCACATCAGACAACAGTGTCTAACCACTTCTAAGAGGAAACTTAAACATTCGTGACATACCAAGAGGATTCTGACCTTAGTACATAAAATGGAAAGCAGAGACTAGGAGTGAGAGATGAAGATATCTAGAACTACTTTTGAAACTAACGGGCTTGTTTCAACATGTGGTCTTTGGAAATCATTCCCCTTCTTCTGATCCACTTAGTGTCATGCAATCTTTTTGTTGCATGTATTGCCATGGTTTAAGACATGACCTGTAAAAAAGCAGCAACTGTGAGAATGAGATAGTGTTAAAATAGGCTCTAAGGAACTCACTAAGAAGATCACTGTTTTTTCTTCTGTATGAAGTGCTCCTATTTTTCTTTGTCACTTCAAGTCCAAGGTATTATATATATGAAGACTTATTGTTGTGTGCCTTCAAGTTGTTTCTAAGGCCCTTTCCACACCGGGCTTTTAAAATGGTGCAGAGCGACCTCTGATGGAGGTCTTCTGCACCGTAGAGTGGACTGGGATGGACTACTTTTTGTAGTTCCATCCCTCAGTCTGGTTCTGCTCTACCGATACTGGTCACGCAGCATGCTTTTTAAAAACCTATTTTTAGAGGTTTTTAAAAAGCACAGAGCGTGCGACTTCATGCCGCTCTGTCGCCATGCTCTGGAGCAGATTTGCAGGCGCGCGCAAGTGAGTGCCTGCAGATCTTCTGGGGGGCAGGCTTCTGGCTGGTGAGCTTCTCCGGTTGGTGGAGAGCCTCCACCAACCAGAAGCCACCGTTTTGGACACCAGAGCAGTGCGGAGTGACAAGCTTGTGCTGCTCCTCGTCGCAACAGACTCACTCGGACGCTCAGGAAATCCGGTGAGTCCTGTTTTCACACGGCTCCTTTCCCACGTCTGGAAAGGGCCTAAGTTACAACGATCCTAAAGTGAAGCTATCATGGGGTTTTCTGGGGTTAAGAGTGCATGATGCACCCAAAGTCATTCAGTGGGTTTCCATGGCTTAGTGGGAGTCAAACCCTGGCCTCCAGGGTCATAGGCCAACATTCAAACCACTACATCATGCTGGCTGCCATAGGAACACTACAGGATATGAATCAGTTCCACATCTGTTTTGGTTAGTGATAGAAAAGGTCTGCACAAGTATCCTCAGTATATTCTGGATTTGGATTCCGAATTCCTCCAATGCCATGGAAAGGCATGTTGCTCCAGGACAATGATTTACTGTTTTGCTGCCTATTTTCATTTGTTAAATGTATTTCATACACTGATCTATAAGCACATCTTTGTGCTACAGTTCTTCTGCTTGCAATTTTTTTGTCCAATTGTGACGCTACTTTAATTCCTCCATGACCATGCATCTGGATCTGGCTTGTGATTTACCTTGCTTTTGCATAGGTCCATTCAGATCAATTCTGTCCTGTTTTTTTGTGTTAGTGTTTGAATTGTTTATTTAAAAATCTATAAACTATAAAATAACCTATTCCTGTTTAAATGCTTTTTGAACATATTTTCTCACAATTCCCAGTATGTTTATAAATGAGTATTTTCTCAGAAATATGCATTTGTAAATGTGTTTTATTTTAAAACATATGGAGCACGCAGTGATACATTTATTTTAAGCTGAAAACTTTACTAAAAGTTCAGAGAAGTGTGAGAACCCCCAAAATAGGCATATTCTAACTTGGTATTATCTGGAAGATATAGATCAAGCCAACTTATACTTGAATTCACAAAGATCAAATTTTTCTATTCCACTTGGCTTATGACATAGTGGTTTGAAATATATCAAACCTCAGATTTGGAAATTGTTCAATTTATTTCTGTCCCAATCCTACTTCATCCCACTAACCTCTTAGTTCCTATGCCCACCACTAACATTTGCAGTTGAAGTTTGTGGGGGATTGCATAAGAGTATGCAGATATTTCAGCTGAAGCCAAATGCTTTTATTCTATTACTAGTGTATTTACCTGGCATTGCCCAGGATTTTATTTTCTTCTTGATAACTCACCAAACTGTCTTCTCTAGTATCTGTAACTTTTCCCCATATTTCCTAATGCAATGTGTATTCAGAGTTGTTAACCTATAGAGGTTGGGTTCTGGAGGGAATACACTTCCCTCCTCCTTGCTGCTAGATCTCATCTCCATAGCAACTGGCCTATTCCAGTATCTGTAACTTTTCCCCATATTTCCCAATCCAATCTGTATTCAGAGTTGTTAACATACAGAAGATGGGTTCCTGAAGGAATACACTACCCTTCTCCTTCTTGCTGCTAGGCCTCATCTCCATAGCAACCAGCCTATTCCAGTACCTGTAACTTTTCCCCATATTCCTGAATCCAATCTATATTCAGAGTTATTAACAGAGGTTTGGTTTCTGAGGGAATACACTGCCCTTCTTCTTACAGCTAGGCCTCATCTCCATAGCAACCGGCCTGAGGCCCAAGAGCTCCCTGCCTGAGAATTCTAAAGGCCCCTTCCTAAACTGCCAACCCCAAGATTTTATAGAATCTTCCCAGGCAGCCACTCATATGAGCTCATCTCACCTCACACAGCCAATCGTATGAGGTCTTTGCCTGCCTGACACAAACTCACAGACAAACTTTGACTTTTATCTGGTAGATTAGTCACAGCCAGTATGGATTGTTTAAACCAATGGACCTTGAATAAGTGTTGACTTACCATATTACCTCTCACTTGGTGGTATATTCTAGGTGGGACTAATAATAGGAGACACTGCCTACATGCTAGGGATGCAAGATAAATTTGTTCCAATTTGTTTTAATGGATTTTAATAATTCACATTGCCAAGAACCAAGGTGTGGCACAACAGAAGAAAAAAGTGTCCCTGGTTCCCACCAGAGCTCTATGTTCAAGAAAAAGAATATCCAAGAAGTCTTGAGTAGTAGATGTTGGTAAACAAGAAGTTTGACACACTTAGAACCATTCAAATGGTTCTTCACCAAATGATGAAAATTAGCTATCTAAACCTATAGACATGCAACTGAATTCTAAGTGTAGATAACTCATCCCACTGAGTTCAATTGGGCACGTTCTCAGATGGGTATGAATTAGGACTTCATCCTCAGTTGAGTATTGTTTTCCTATCTTCAGGTCTCTCCTTTTTTTTCTTTTTTTCTTTTCCTTATGTTGAGTTTTATCTTGCAAGCATCATGGAGCAGTGACTTATATGCTCATCAACAGTGCTTTATTAAGAACAAGAACAAGAACTATTCATTCAGACTTATGTGGTCATAGTCAAGAGAAAGGCGGAAACAGAGAATGCTTCACTGACCCTTCTGTGAAAGAAGGGATGAACTATCCCATTTTGCTTAACATGTTTCATAATGTCCTTTCTCTTTTAGGTTACCATTATTTGATAGAATGTGCAAAGTATCTTGCATACAAGAAGGAAACAACCTTGCCAATCAGTGGAAGCTTGTAGGATTTGTATATCTTTTTGTTTCTTTCTGGTAGTTCAAAACAAAGTAGGTTGCACACTGTCACTCAATATAACACCTTTAATGATAATATAACTTTCTGAGGATCTTCACAATGTAGACAAAGTCCTCATTAGGTTAATGGAAGATCACTGGCTTTCACCTGCATTTTATTTCCTATAATGAGCCCCTTTTTATACAATAGGGTTTATGAAAGGCGAAAATGTTGGCTCATGGGGAAGAGATGGATGAACATAATAAGGCTCCTGTTGGAGGGATTTATGATGTATATTTAGCATTGCAGACAACATAGTAAATCACTGCCACAGCCAATGTGAAAGATACATTAGTTGCCATTTGTTTTTCACCAGCCTATCTGGGTCCTTTTCAAATGTCATTTGAAAGATTTATATAGCAGCCTCATTTTTATATTATTAAAAAGACTATTACACATTATAATGAAACCCTAAAATATGGCAAATTATTTCACTTTTCTTTTTGTGGTTTTTAACATTAATATCACACACATGCATGCTTCAAAACCAGCTACCACCACTGCTGGCAATATTTTGACAATAGGCCAATGATGAATAAGCCAGAGAAAAATGTTTGTGAGAAACAGAGTTATCAAAAGTTATCCCCCTGTTGCCTGGGACAAATATACAGTTAACAGCCACCAACAGACCCTGTTTATCAAGTGGATGTCTCACACTCTTCTGTATGAGTGGGGAGCACAATGTGTCATATTTTTCCAAGCAGAGTTAGGTTAAAATACTAAATATGTCAGAGATACTAACAGCCTAGTCTTGTGCCTGTCTGATTGAATGGAAATGCCACTGGCTTTAATGAAACTTAATGTAAAGTAGGTGTGCCTAGGATATTAATCTAAATAAATAAATAATTAAATGCCCTTGATCTTCCCAAGTTGGGAATAGGTATTGTGAAGTTCTGTCAGGTGAAACTACATCACGGCTCCTCATCTTTGCTTTTCTATATTCTGCAGCCTCTGATATGGCTTTACACCGGCTGGTGCAGAGTGGGTGGGGTGTAGACAAGCATCCAATTATAGCAATGGAGCAGGATACTTCTCTTTCACCTTCCTTGGTTCACTGGTCAGTAGATGCCCATGTTGGTGCTTCAGCACCTAAAAGATGTAGTGGTTGTGAAGGAGGGAGGAGATATGCTGTAGTTCCCACCTGACAGAGCTTCTTAGTACCTCTTATTGATTTAATAGCTGCTAAAAATTAAAGCTACAGGAATCTTATTCCAGAATCAGCCTGTCCACCCTGAATCTAGGCGGGCATAGATGGGCAAGGTCTGTGCTCTGAGGGCCATGTTTTCTGGCTCCAGGATCTTTGACGACCATACCAGCCCAAATGTATTGGGATAAAAGAAAACATTGGTTAGCACCCTGTTCAGTAGTTATGAGATTGTAAATTGGACTTATGATTTCATAACTGCTGGGGATTCAAATTTATGACTATTAACAAGTGAACATGACCCTGAAAATTCACATTTGGAGTGGTAGTACTCCAACTGAAGGCCACCAAGGTGCTGAAGATAGGGACACTGGGAAATGATATCTGCAGTGGCTCTGAGTGCAGGGCAAATTGAGAGAAGAAGCTGCAGCAGGACACTGAGGGACCTGTTTAGCTACATGTTGTTGACATGCTCTGTGACTAGGAGAGCACTGGAAATCCTGATCTGTGCTGCCTCAAAAATCCTTTGGTTGGGGCATAGCCAGGCTCAAAAGGAAGGGGTTTTTTTGCAGTGGGGTGGAGGTGTTATCCTGTGAACTGAGGGTCCCGGGAGGGGTGCCCAAATAACCAAGCAACAACAACAAAAGATGGGGAAATTAACTCGAGCGCTCTCTTAAGCTAAACGAGAGACAGAGTAACTTAGCAGGGATCTTTTAACCCTATGTAAACAGCGTCAGGTCAGAAGAGGAGCCAGACAAGTTTTAAAATAGCAAAATTGATAGTTTTATTAACAGACAAACAACAAATAAGACAACACATACACACAGCTAACTAGGAAATAGGAAATGAGAGTTTCAGGGGAAAATGGGTGATACGACACCTTTCTCGCAGTCCTGAAGAGATTGCAGATGGAAGTGAAGAAACTCAGCATGGCGGCCGAGGGGAGTTCACTCTACAGAGTGGTAGCAAGGCTGGATAGAAGTCCGGAGCGATCTGAGGAAGCTCCAGGAGCTTGGGGTTTATATAGGGAAAGTATGACTGTGGGCTAGTCTGTACTTGGTTGAGAACAATGAGTTTTGGGCAAGAGATAATGTCTCTGAAAGGTCAGATTTTACATAATTGAGTTAGGTTCGAATTGACAATAGGATGGCCGGTATGCAGATGCAGCTTGCTTGGGTGGTGGAGTGTCCAGCTCACCAGGGTGCTTGCTTGGGGCAGGGGTCTCTTTGTGTTAGCGTGCATCTGTAATTAAGGTGTTTGTATCAGGAGGTCTCCTGAAGCAAGATCTGGCTGTTTCTGGCTTGCCTTGGGGGAAAAGGAGTGATTCAGCATTTAGTAGCCATGCCTAGCTTCGTGCTCGTTCAGGGGCTTCACAACCACTTGGCTGAGGGTGGCAAAACAAGACCGAATTGTGATATCAAAAATGATATCTAATGTCTACCGAAGCCAGGCCCGTTCACGATGATAACAGAGGTGCCAGCCTTTAGGTACAACTAAGAGAACAGAGCTCAATTATTGTCGTTACATATAACAATGTATAATCTTGGCCAATGTCTTCTAGAAAAAATCAGGAAGCAGCAGCTCTCACTTTGAGCAAAAGAAAAAAAAATATTAGTAGGTGGAGTGAAGGAATTTGAAATTGGCAATAATTAGAAAACAGCCATATAGAGCCCATAAACTATACAATTCCTATCCTATTATGCTGTTGTGTGCCTTCAAATTATTTCCAACTTATGGTGAACCTATCATAGAGTTTTCTTGGAAAGAATTCTTCAGAGAGATTTGTTTTTGCCTTCCTTTCAGGTGAATAGAGTGTGACTTGCTGAAGGTCACCCAGTGGTTTCCATGACTGAATGGGGATTCAAACCCTCATCTCCAGAGTCATAGTCCAATGCTCAAAACACTATAATACCACACCACAAAACCTTTTTACAGGGTATAAGAAAAACAAATTTATTTTCTACTTCACCATTAAGTTTGCCAGTTACTTTGGGCTGCTTAGATCTGTAGTCAGTTACCTTGTCATAAGTGGTTAAATTGCAGATGGCAGCTTGTTGGTGAAGAAACTTTGTGCCCTGAAATGACTACATCCAATGGAGCTGGTCATTAGTACTTCATAGATAAGATGGCTTCCAACTTCAGACAGGCCTTGTTTGAGTACCAAAGTCTTCCTAAGCTTTGGCATGTTCCTGTTGCTCTTTCGTCTTAACTTCTAGCTTGCTTCTTAGTTCTGCTTCATGGTTTGTACTCTTGTTTGACTTGCTCTTTGGTCTTCATAGCTGTTATGTTCCATGACTCATGGCTTACCTCAGACTGATGGGAATATAGATGGAAAATAATTTTCATAGAATCATAGAAATGTAGAGTTGGAAGAGACCACACGGGCCATCCAGTCCAACCCCCTGCTATGCAGGAACACCCTCAAAGCACTCCCGACAGATGGCCATCTAGCCTCTGCTTAAAAATCTCCAAGGAAGGAGACTCCACTACACTCCGAGGCAGCATTTTCCACTGCCGGACAGCTCTGACTGTCAGGAAGTTCTTCGTGACGTTCAGGTGGAATCTCCTTTCCTGCAGCTTGAATCCATTGCTCCTTGTCCTGGTCTCTGGAGCAGCAGAGTTGGGTTTGATTGTCTTGTGAGAACTTGTGAGAAGTACCACTCCTCACCTCAAGGACTGATACATTTTGGAGGCTTCCAGAATGGTTTAGAACAGAGCTTTCCAAAGTTTTCATGTTGTTGATGCACTTTTTAGAGATGCATCATTTTGCGACACACTAATTCAGTAATTTAGCAAACCAGAGGTTAAACTAACCCCTTATAAGAGATACAAACACATACATAAATTGTAATAACAAAATGTATGGAGACACAACATATCTCATGAAAATATTTCATATATTTTTTAAATATTTTTAAAATACATGATTTATAAATTTTAATATACATTTCTAAGATTGTAGGCGACACACCTACACACTTCAGGCAACACACTAACATGTCACGGTACACCGTTTGGAAAGCCCTGGTTTAGAGAAATAAAGGATACAACACAATAATGCACATATGATAAAACTCAAATGACTAAAATATGTCCATTTGAAAAACATGCACAATCACATTCAATTAGAAAATATCGGATGGGAGGAGAAAGGAGGGTCTGTTCACAGATGGAAAGCACCCTTTCTTTTCCTTCCCCTCAGAACCCAGTTGAGTTGCATTTTTGTATCTGAGTTTCTTCCTATCTTCCTTCCTTCCTTCCTCACCAGTAAGCAGCAGCAGCAGCAGGCCCTTCCAGCTGTCAGAGTGAGCTTTTGGATAGACAAGTTTTGGATAGACAGCATGTCTCCCATACTTCATCCAAAATAGGAATACATGTGTTTAAATTTAATGCATAAATTTCACTAACATAAACAAACAGATAGATAGACAACAGCCTTGATGAAAGACCAGAGTAGACCCATTATATTAATGTAGCTTGCATACAAATTGACTTATCAAATTGGCATTGTTTCAGTGGTTCTGCTCTAATTGGCTAATATCTATCAATATAATATGGAATATACTGAAAATTGTCCTAAATAATCTCATAACCAAAGACAAACAACCCAAATGGAAAAAAAACCTATGTAAATGCTGCCCAGCTTTATTTTGTTTGTGTTTTAGACTGGCATTGCCTTTATATGATTTAAATTTTGGATTTTTAGAAGTTTCTCACAACTCTGCAAACTGATCTAACAGATTTTTCAAAAGAGAGAGAGAGAATGAGAGCAAGGGAGAGGGAGGGAGAGCGAGGAACCAAGATTCCTATTTGCAACTAAGTCCTTTGTCTGAAAGATCATAATTCTGATTAATAGAAGAGTGTTTTTAGAACTGTAGTCTTCTTCTCTGTTACAATGAGACCTTTATGACCACTATAGCCTAAGACTATATAACTATACGGCTGTGTCAAGGTTGAGCTAGATGGAAGTCCTAGTAATTTCAGCTACCACAAACTCAGTACACACTCCAAAAATAATAATTACATAATTTGTTTTGAAAATGTGGTAGAATGCCTGAAGCTACAATCATGTTCAAATCAATATGTGTCTCTCAAGTACTGATGTATCTTTTAAAGGAAGAATGTGAAACATGACACGATTACAACAGAGAACACTTAAAATGTATCACACTACAGCTAGAAGCATAAAAGTGCAACCTAACACGACTAGGTAACAAGTTACCTGAGCTCTTCTCTTGTGGCTTGTAATGTAATATAATTCTTATTTTACAATATGTCATGGATCTTCCTTCACTGAAATGTTGACAGCTTTCATTGATTAGAAAAAACAAATATGTCTACAATGCAATAATGCACTTAAAGGTCCATCTCACTGTAGTGCTGCAAAATGATACAATAGTAAGTGCAAAGAGCTAGGAATAAATTTAAAAGTACTATTGTGCACCCAAGGTGAAGGTATCAGTCTGGATGGGGCAATAGAACCAGCAGAAACATACCAACCTTTACTGGATATGGAAAAAAAAGTCACAGCTTTATTAGATATAGCTCGCAACACTGGCAGGCATGAGACATGGATCTAGGTATCAGATAATCTGGCAGTCATTGAATAAACCCAGAAAGAACCTCCACGAGATGATTGTTGAAGATGGGAACTGAGGAACTTCTTATATCCCCCTCCACTGGATTTAAGTGAAGCCTTCAGCTTCTGGGTCCAGCAGAGCAAAGTCCTGCCCCTTCCCTATGGCTTTCTATTGGTTGTCTTCCTTAGAAGACCCCCCCAAAGTTGGCTTCAGGCATGGAGATAGACTTTTTCATGAGAATATAGTGTCTCCTGCCTTTACAGCCATGCTACATCCATGGAATAGATTGGTGAGTTGGGCCCTCACTTGGTAAAACATCTGGAACACAATGGATTTTACTAAGTACCAAAAAAAAGGGGGAAGTGTTTGGAGCACAGAAGTGTTTGGCTCATGGCCAGATGATGAGGCTTTCAGAAGATCCCAGTAGATGATGTTATATTTCGCCATCTGGCTACAGGGACATAGCTCCCCATGAGGCATGGAATGGCGGGTGTGCCTTCTGCAGAGGTATATTAGGCTTTGGAGATAGTAAATGCCCCAGTGTAGACTTAGTTCCATAGTAATAGGAGATGGAGAGTACTGGGGGAAGAAGGTAAATGAAAAAGCCTTCAGCATAATCACTGTTATTGAGGCATGAGTGTACTGTCTTTGAGGTGTTTGAGAAGGAGGGTGCAAAGTGAGTACAAGGTACTCTGGTCAGTGCCCAAGTGAAACATGAACCATTTGCTGTGAGACAACTGGTCAGTATTATTATGTATCAGCTACTTAGTAAATGACATAGGCCCTTTTCTCACCCTACCTTTTCGCAGGTGGGGATCCTGGCATTGTCTCTGCCAGAAGGGGAGAGTGACAGCAGTGCTTCCCTCAGTACCAGCTGGCTCCTTGTGGAAGGGAGCGTAATGGCCATGCCTCTTCCTTCTGCACTTCCTGGGCTTCTGCAGGACAGGTAAGTCTATGAGGGTGGCACAATTGTGGGTCATTGATGGGGAAAACCCATCAATGATTTAATCTGTGATTGTGCTGCCTGGAGATATCTGCAGAACTGTCATCTTGGTCTCATTTTTCTCCCATCCCCATAGCAGGTTGGAAGGGTGGTGTGGAAAGGGCCTAAGTAGAGATTGTGATGGAAGAGTTGCCTAGATTTACTCCTCTGTAACTGTTCTGTATTCATGATTATTACTTAGTCACAACTGTGACACTATTGCCACAATTGTAACTCCCTCCCCAACCTGCTTTATGGGGTATCAGATGCATCAGGGAAAAGGTGATCCATTCCGGCAATGATAAGAGTACATATGAATGACTTTCCACCAGGTATAGGGAAGTCAGACAAGGATAGGTTATTTAGTTAAGTAAACTGAATAAAGAACTGAATAAAACAATAAGAGATTACTTAGGTGTATTTAACTAAGGTACTTTCTGCACACTACCTTGTCGTATCATCCTCTGGCGGTGATTCTGGCAGTGGCTTTGCTGAGAAGGGAGTGTGATGGGAGAACAGTCCTCTGTACCAGACCAGTTCCCTGCCAAAGGAAACATGATGGCCATGCCTCTTCCTTCCTCAGTGCAGTCAGTCACTTTTCCAGACTGGGCTGGGGCAGGAAGTGCCTCCATCATGCTTTTGAGGCTTCTACAGTCCAGGTAAGTGCAGAATGGTGGTGTGATCATGGGTTATTGATGGGGAAAACCCTTCAATGATTTAATCTGCGATTGTGCCATCTGGTGATGAGAGAAGGATGGGACTGTGACGACATCACGCAGAAGCATCATCACAGTCCTGATCCTCTCCTATCTCCATTCCAGGACAACAGAATCCTGCAGAAAGGGCCTAAGTATCTGATAGAGAAGACTGGCTGCTATTTGTAATGCTAATATTTCCCTATTGATATGCATGGAGCTTCTTCATACAGTCATCCCTCCACATTTGTAGGTTTCACTTTTGTGTATTTGATTATTCACAGATTATTTGCTGTCACCTCTGCCACCTCCCTGTGCCATTTTTAATAGGGACTGCAAGCCTCATGAGACTGAGAAACTGTGAATGAGGTTTGTAAGTCCCTCTTAAAAATGGTGTGGAGCAGTAGTGGGGGTGGCAGTAAGCTCTACCAGCCACCCACTTCTGCCTTGTGAAGGAACTTTTATGCCTCAAAGGGACCCATGGTGGGTTGAATGTGGTGATCATATTTTTTGTGTGTGTTAAATGTGGTTTGAGGGGGCATAGAGTTCTTCGTGTTTTTTCCACTTTCATGGGGATCCTGTGCCCCTAACCCAAGTGAATGTGGAGGGATGACTATATATTCATGGACAGTTCAGCCAGAATTCCAGTTTCCTAACTTAATTTCAGAAACGAAGACTACTTATCTTGATTTTGTTAACTGGATACTAATTCCCTGCAAAGGCATTCAAAAAACCCAGGTCTAGCCTTGGATTCTCAGTTCACATAAATTATGTTGCTTTGGAATAACAATTTTGATTTAAGCTTGGTTAGTCTTAAACCCAAAATCTAGACTAAGACAGGCTCTCAAGCTATAAAGAAGACAGAGATAGGGTGGGGGAAAAACAGCAGAATGATTCAGAGAGCTATTTAGAGTCTGCAACAATTCATAATATGACAATAGTCCATGCTATTAAGTGATGCTAGTTTCAGTATCTTACAGCCAGTCACCTATCTCTACGTGCCCTATCTGGACCATTTCTCTATCGTCTACCATATTGTCTTCTTTGATTGCCAGTTAATAAGTAAGTTTGGTTGAAGAATAGCATTATAGTAGCTGTATATGAAATGTAATGCGAGTAATTTTTGCCACATAGGAATTCAGAAAAAGCTGAATAATAAATAAATAAATAAATAAATAAATAGTGAAATATAAACCTCAAACATCAAGTAAATTCACCCGTAACTAAAAAGTTCCAAATTAGTTGCAACCTCTCAAAATACTGTAGTTTGTTCCATCGGTAACAATAAATAAATAAATACTACCTTCTGAAGATAAACAGGTAATTCACACAGTGAATAAATATTAACTTTTATGTTGCAGAGATAGAATATATGTGTGATGTGATATTGGATCTTAATATCACGATCTCCTTCTACAAGATGATATTGCTATGAATCTTTCATCTGGGAAGCTTAATCTTGTTTTTGTTGTCTTGTTTAACAAAAACAACTAGAATTAGGAAGCCAAGTACAACTGTTAACATGAAGAAATATTAGGAAGGTTAGAGCTATTGAATATAGAACTGAATAAAACAACAAGCTTTTTCCCCCCCCAGAGAAAAGTGAATCATATTGAGAAAAATGCGCAGATACTTGATTTTCTTCTTTATTCCAAAGAGATAACATGATTGGAAGAAAATCTTACGATTTAGATAAAGAGTAAAAGCTATTTTTCAACAACTAATGTCTTAGGGTTATGATGATCACCTCCATGTATGTAGTGCTCTAGAAAGAATAGGCTTGACAGGTCCCTAGCTCAAGAGGCTTTCTTTCTAAAACAGGCATAAGAAAACAAAACAAGAAGGGAAGGAAGTAGAGGTAAAGGTAAACATGGTTATTTCAATTGCAAGCACTTTGGCTTCGATACAGTAAGGTTCTGGCAGTTAAAGAAGGTGCAATCATAATGTGTGAAGAAACAGGGCTGAGATTCTAATTTAGACTTGCTAAGGACTGAACGCATACCAAATAGAATTGTTGATACTTTGATTGTCTGGAAGCCCTCCACAGTGTATTAATTTTTTTTTTTTGAAAGTCCTTTCCATTTACCATATGAGATATGAATGCCATTCAAGAATCCCAAAATCTCCTCAAGAACTCCTTGAGTCATACAATTATAGTTTCCTCATCCTAGATTTTTTTTAAAAAATTATTCAAAGATAGAATGAGTAAACAAGACAAAATTTAATGAATAATTAGTATACAGAGATCCATATTAATATTGGATTACTTCAAGCTATGTCATAAAAAAGCCCAAGATCTAATAGGACTCCAATTCAAGGATGGGAATTGTGTAATCTTCCAGATGTAGTTCAAATCCAGCTCACATTATCATTATATTTTTCTCCCAGTATGGAAAAACAAAACAAAACAAAAAACAAATGAATTTAACAGACTTCTAAAAATAATTTCATTTTGCTTCCAGTGACTGACTGCATATTTTTAAGATGGTTATCTAATAAAAAATATGTCTGATTATGAACCCGCCTTGAAATTATTTTTTTGGCTTTTTAAATTTTTTTTTGTTAATATCGTAACAGCACAGGCTTATATACATATTACTCAAACATAATCCTCACTTTGTTTCACAGTGCTTTTAAGTTCAAAGTGGATACAAACTTGTAATATTTCATACAAAAGTTGCCATTTCATACATATCACATGCACTCATGATGTAAATTGAATAAGATATGTTTACTTATATTATCATCTATAAATTCATTCCCTAGTTATTACGAATTCATCTTACATGTATATCTTTATCCAGTTATTATAAGTATGTGTTCTTTTATGCTGTAGAAAAGAGGAAGCCTGAGGTACACTGTGAACCTGAGAATATTCTGCTTTATGATCTACTCTCGAGTGTATATGTATAGGATTGCACTTGAACTGGGATTTTGTACAATTCCCAATAAATGGTGCGCCAGATATAAATATCTGAAGAAACTAGATTTTTTTTCTTAGTAGCCAGGAAATAGAAACAGAATTTGAAAACATATTTAACTGATGCTGTTAGCAGAGGCTCAAATGCTATAGAAAATGGAGATCAGGAAGTATCAGGAAAAAGAATACATTCAAAATCATAAAGAGTAATTATTTCATGCCAGAGAATATGAACTGAATAAATTGTGGCCTGGCTATACCTCAAGTTCAATGCACAAAGACACAAAATGAATGCATTGCACCAGTGATTCCCAGAATGAAACGTGTGGCTTGGGTCTGAAATGAAGCTCCATGTCCACTGGTCTATCCATTACACAAAATAAAATATGAAGGATGAAGATCCCCCTCTTAAGCTTTGTGTGAAATAAATCTGCATGTCATTGTAACTCTGTCTGTCTGTCTGTCCGTCCATCTGTCTGTCTTATAACTGGGAACATTTTATATCATTTTTCATTTTGAAACATCTCAAAGTAGTTCACAATAATGTTCAAGAATGTTACTTTATCTAGTTATTTACTTAGTGCACTTTTAAATTGCTCAGTAACTAAAGTTCTCTTTGACTGTACAACCTGTTAAAAATAGAAAATCCTTTAAAATACAATAATAATAGAACAAAGAAGAAAACTGTGGCTAGGATCCTCTTAGTGGACCACATTGCCATTACTATGCTGCTGTAGCTGGTGGCAGCAGGCGGAGAAGTCCATGAGTGCAGTGCCATGACAGAAATAAGACACTGCTCAGAGCCACCAGATTTCGTTTTCCTTCCTTTTTAATGGCTATGTTACCACCGTGAACTGGCCTGGCCTTCGGTAACCTTTAGATATCATTTTGATATCACAATACAGCCCTGTTTTGCCACCAGCCAAGTGTTTGTGAGGCCACTGAACAAGCACGACGCTAGGCATGGCTATTAAATGCTGAATCATTTCTGTTTACACCTAAGCAAGCCAGAAACTGCCAGGTCTGCTTTAGGAGACCCCCTGAAACAAACACCTTCATTACAAATGCATGTTTAAACAAAGAGACCTCTGCCCCAAGTGGGCATCCTGGTGAGCTGAGTGCTTAACTGCCAAGCTAGCCGCATCTACATACTGGCCATACTATTGTCAATTCGGACCCTAACTCAATCATGTAAATTCTGACCTTTCGGAGGCATTGTCTCCAGCCCAAAACTCATTGTTTTCTCCCCAGACGAGACTAGCCCACGGTCATTCTTTCCCTGATAAAACCCCCCAGTTCTGAGAGTTCTTCGGATCTCTCGCTGGACCGCCCGTTTGGACTACTTTGCCGCCGCTTCATTCTGCGAGCTCCCCTCAGCCGCCACGCCGAATTTCCTTGTCTTCAATTGGACCTCTTCAGGACTACGAGAAAGGTGGCGTATCACCCATTTCCCCCAAAAATCTCTTTCTCATTTCTTAGCTAGCTGTGAGGTTGTGTTTTCTTAATAATTTGTCTGCTTGTTAATAAACCTCATTGTTGCCATTTTAAACTGTCTGACTGCTTACTGACCCAATGCTGTATACATTGGGTAACAGATTCCCGCTAAGTTACCCTGTTTCTCGTTAGCTTAAGAGAGTGCTCGAGTTAATTTCCCCATCTTGGTTATGTTTGTTTTGGTTATTTGGGCACCCCTCCCAAGACTCCCAGTTCTCAGGGTAACAGTTACACTGTAGGAAATGCAACAACACTCATCACTTGTAGAGTTCAAGATGTCTTAGATAGACCAGCAGGGTTAGGGTTAAGTAGTTTCCAGTTACCCAAAGTCTCTTAGGTCCTTACTGCTTGAGGTTGTCATCCTGGCAGAACATACATTGCTCCCAGGCCAGGATGTGTGCCATTGCATGATGTTGTTGCTTACCTGATGCTGTCACATCTCCATCCATGGGAAACACACCCTTTGTCATTACCAGAAGAAATCCAGTAATGGCCCCCTTTCCCACCATGATCCCATCAGCTGCCTGCATACAGAAAGGACCGAAGTGCTCAATGGCGCTTCTTTCCATAGTACAGCTCAGGAATTGACCAATCATGGATCATAGGGAGGGGAAGAGGCGGGAAAAAGACTCGCCATTGATGTTGTACTACAGAAAGAAGAACAGTCTATCTGATATTACCCGCCTGTGGCAGCCAACTGGGTGCAGTGGGGAGTATTCAGACCCTGATTCCATCCCAGCAAAGGCAACACTGGTATCCCACTGGGATGATGCACTATTGGGACATAATATGGTAAGGTCCTTAATCTCTTACATACCTGTCTTAATGCTGAGATGTCAACTGATGCTCTTAGGGATCTTTCAACCTCTTCACATCCTGAACCCTTATTCCCTCACTTCTACTTAAAGTGCAACTAGCTTAGTTCAATGTTGGCACCCTTACAATACTTTCCTATCTTTAATGGAAGTCATACAATAAAACCTTAGTTTGTTTCTTTAGCCTTTGGTGCCTCCTCTTTAGTCAGATTTGCTAGCCATTGCACATAGTCAGATTTGCTAGCCATTGCACATAGGCACTCTCTATCATCTGAACAAAGTGCAACCAGTAGAGCAGTGTACCAACAGGACTCTGGCCTATAAAACCAAGATAAAGCAATCAGTATATTAGGCCAAATTAAAAACCAGTACAAAGATAAAAGTACAAAGGTGCAAAGCACTAAAACATGTTAAGTGCCTGAGAAAATAAAGAGGCTGTAGGAAAAGGAAAACATACTGTAGGTATCAGATGAGCCTCTCTGGAGACGGCATTCCACAGATAAAGTGCCACCACTGAGAAGTCCTTATTGTTCCTTGCCTATCTGATTCACCTACTTCTAAATATGCAATTCCTGGTCCCTTTCTGCTACCTACTGCATCTCAGCAGTGTCCTGTGGGGA
This sequence comes from Iguana delicatissima, assembly GCA_948472985.1. Taxonomy (NCBI): domain Eukaryota; kingdom Metazoa; phylum Chordata; class Lepidosauria; order Squamata; family Iguanidae; genus Iguana; species Iguana delicatissima. Next base: position 147,157 of record CAOKZL010002041.1, read on the forward strand.
TCTCCGCAGCGGTTCTGCCAAGAGGGGAGTGCGATGGGAGGGGACTGCCTCTTCCTGCCACAGCACAGCCAGGTGCTGTCCCAGGCTGTGCTTTTGGACCCTCCACACACCAGCTAAGTGCAGGATAGCCATGCAATCATGAGTCATTGACAGGAAAAACCCATCAATGATTTACTCTGTGATTGTGCCACCTGGGGACAGGACAAGGATGGGACCATGATGACATCATGCATAACTGTTGTCTTGGTCCCATCCTTCTCCCATCCCTATGGCCTGATGACAATGTCCTGTGGAAAAGGCCTTAGCAAGTCTTTTCAACTTGCCTAGCTATGTTCAAATCCTGGCCTAGTCCAGAAGCTATTTGGAAATTAAGTGCTGCTACCTTCGAACAAGTAACTAGCAGAAAGCACCAACTGGGGTCTTAGTATACAGTAAATACACTCTGTGCCCTTTTACCCTTTGTGAGAAATGTGGGATGATCAAGAATGAGTGGAGCAACTTGCTCTGAAGCTGAACCAAGGCAAAATTAAATTTCATCTAACATTATATTCTAGACATTCTCTGCATTACTCATGACAAAGTCTAAAATTTCAAGTCAGGAAGCTTTATTATCCCAAATAGTGCCCCCAAGGTTTCTATTGTTTTTATTTATGTCCTGGTGGTATTAAAGTCTGCATTCATTTCTTAATCCATTCATAGCTTTTCAGAGCAAATCTTCCAATGGTACGTGTCAGAAGTGTCTTATGATGACTGGAGGAATGAAATGAATGCATGCCGTCTACTAGCATTTGACTTATTGACACAAAGATAGTTTTGCATGATTGAAATTCTTTATTTATTTATTCAAATGGTTTCCTGGGATGAAGCTTTGAGATTTACACAATACATCTTCCCAATGACATTACAAGAACAAATTAGTCCTAAAAGCACTTGAAAAAACAATGTGTGTGGGAGAAAGACTGGATTCTATATACTCAAGTACAAATGGGAACAGAACAAATATACAAAATATAGCACTCTTATAAATAGACAAATGTGCATTTTCCAAAGAACTTTGGATTTATACTTTTAAGTCTACAAAAAACTGTAAAGACAGAACAATGAAGTATGGGTATTTTAAGCTTATATGAAGATATATAAGCTTTCACTATTTTATATGACGGAAGGAAGGTGCATGAAATATCCAAGGAGCTTGTTCTTCAGCTGTGAGATGATTCTGACTGCAACTGAAAGGATGTGTTGTTGTTGTTCCTTTATATCCTGCCTTTTTCCAAGTAATGGGATTCAAAACAAAGATAAAAGTAAAAAAAAAGTATGAATATGAAAGTTACTAACCTACCCCCACAGTGAATTAAATAATGTGCAAATATAAAATTATTAAAATCCATTTAAAATCATAAGAAAATCAACAAAACAGCACAACATATCACTAAAAGCCCACCATAGTCAACTCCCACCACTATGTTGGAATAGGAAAATTTTCACTTGTCAGCAGAAGAGAGCACGATGGAAGCCATCCTAACCTCATTAAAGAGGAAATTTTGGACTGGGAGCAGCCACTGAGAAGGCCCTTTCCCTTATTCCCACCAAACAAGACTCACAAAATAGATGAGAGAAGGCCCGTTCCTGAAGACCTGAGAGCTTTAACAGGCTCATAAATGGAGATAGCATCCTCCAATAGCCTATCTCTTTCTCTCTCTATCTTTCAATATAGAATAAATATTACTGTAATCACTTTTTAAAAAGCTTCCAGTTGTTCTGTGCTTGAACGCTAAATAATTACTTCCAGAAGGGAAATATCAAGTGGTAATTCCATATGGTGAGGCTGTCTGCATGAATGGCTCCCTATGGTTGCAGCTGTATATATCCCTTGGAGTAAGTCCCTGAAACCTGAGAAGTGTGAATTTTCCACAATGCTCAGTTTAAATCTTCTGCCTATCACGTAGCTGTTTGATCATTTGAAACAACTCCAATTTTCTACCTTGGATGAACAACCTGTTCCAACATAAATGTTCCATATAGAGGAAGCATCATAAAGTAACCAACTGACTAATTAACAGTAGCATTTTGCAGTTTTCATAACTCTCTGAATTCTGTGAAATCCATTAGGGAAAAAAAAAACATACTGAATTACCAATATCTTACTGGTTAACAATGTATATCAATGTGGCAATACAATGGGTGTGGATTTGGCCTATTGCCACAAGCCTGTACAAGAATACATTCTAGTGCTAGTAATTTGACTGACAACTGCAGGCTGCCAAGTCTTCCCACCCTCCACCCCATCTGCTAGAGTCTATTAATTCACATTTATGACTTAGTGTTAGTGCTTTTCTGTTCCAGATGGCGTATGTGGAAATCTAGTCTTCATGGTGCAATACAAAATGGTAATGTCTAACACGTTCTAAAATAAATTAAATCCAGAATAATGAATTTATTTTAAAAGGCTGCAAATCAGTACCTTAGAAAAGTTTCAAATTCTGATTTTATGCAGGGCAATGAATTTCGTTTCTCCCATCTTTAATTTGTAGCTAGATGTACCATTAAAATTGTTGTTTTTCCAGAACCCTTTCTTTTTTCCTAATGGGAATTTTTCTAATTTGCCCAACTGAACCTAAGCTAAATAAATAAATAAATAAAACCCCCCAATGTAGTGAAATCTAGTCTTTCATGGTAATACTCTTGGTCAGACTCTATAGATTAAGAGAATTAGCTACAATGGGCACTGCGTTTTGACATTAACCTGGACTTTACATGTAATGGACAGCAAAGCTGGTTAGTGGAGTCTATATTTCTGTGGTTGACACAGTTGTATCTACGTGCATCTGTGAGTCTGTGCATATGCAAATGTGCTTGGGAGTAAACATATTATATATGTTTGCCCTTTTCAGTTGGATAAGTGTATCAAATGGTGTCAGCAAATCAAACCTACTAACAAGTTATACATTTATTGTTAATCGTGCACAAGGATTTAGAGATGTTACGTAACTTCTAATGCCCTGATTAGATTTGGCGTACTCAAAAAATATTTGCTGTGCTGAGAAAGAAACTGAATTTGGAGATTGCTGCTGTTCCAGGAAATATGAGCAGCCACAACACTGTACAGGCAGGATAACACACCAGCCATTTAATTTACAGCACTGTTGTGGTGCTGGAACAAGAGAATGGAACTAAACGAATGCCTTTTATGAGGCCAATTTGTGTTAGTGAACAAGACCAAACTTTTTATCTTCACGAAAATGTAAATTGTCCTTTGGAAACATTGTTTGTCCTTTCCTGCATCAGTAGAATCATAAATACATACATCTCAGAAAAAATACCTCACGCACAATAATTCTAAAAGCTTCCATTGCCCAATGCTCATTTAATTTAAACAGCAGCATCAAACAAGTTACCAGCTAAAAAACATTTCAGATAGTGATCTTTTTTCCCCCCTTCTGCTGTAGCATTATTTTATAGACTGTGTTTTGTCTCTTCGAGCAGGGGGCCTAATTTAAGAATGTGCAAAAAACAAAACAAAACAAAAAACTGTGGTAGTTAAGAGATTGTACTAGTCTAGAGACTAGATGGATTCATGCCCTGATTCAGGCAGGAGTGTTCTTAGTTCTTATGCTGTACCTACCAATCTGCAGGGAACAAAAGTCTGATCCACAACATTTGTTCACAGATGGGATTTGTTTATGTGTGTGTGAGCTTTCAAATCACCTGTTTAACTTGTGGAGTCCCCATAAATTTCATAAGGTTGTCTTAGGGAATACTCAGAGGTGGTTTTGCCAATTCCTTCCTCTGAAATATAGCCTACAACACCTGGTATTCATTGATAGTCTCCTGTCCAAGGACTAATCAGGACTGACCCTACTTAACTTCCAAGATCAGATCAGATCTGGCACCTTTAGAGTATGTAGGTCCCTTCGAGAGGACTTTGTTGTTGTTTCTATGTGCCTTCATGTTCTTTTCCAACTTATGGACCCTAAGGCAAGCCTATCATGGAGTTTTCTGGGGCTGAGTGTGCGATGCTCCCAAGGTCACCCAGCAGGTTTCTATGGTTCAGTGGGGAACTGAACTCCAGTCTCCAGGGTAGTAGTCCAACATTCATACCACAGCACCATGCAGGCTCAGGAGGTGATACATGTTTTGTAGTTGAAACAGAACCACTGAGAAAAAAAAGAGGGAGGTGTCAGCATTGAGAGCCAGCACAGTGGAGTGGTTTTAGCACTGGACTGTGACTCCGGAGACTAGGGTTTGAATCCCCACTCAGCCATTGAAACCCACTGGATGGCCTTGGATAAGTCACACTCTCTCAACCTCAGAGGAAGAGAAAGCCAAACCTGCTTTGAACAAACCTTGTCATGAAAATCCTATGATTAGGGTTGGTAACGACTTGAAGACACACAACAACAATTAGCATCTTAAAGGGGAGAGAGGAAAAAACCAGGCGAAGAGGCCAGAAAGCTCTTTGGCCTCAATAAACTACAAATCCCACAATTCCACAGGATGTTGAAAGTCGAATAATAGCACTATAACAGTGTAGCACAGAAAGGTCCTTTTAAAAGCAACTGAAAAGTGGCATAATTGAGGATTAATCAGGACTGTTCCTGCCAAATCTGGATAGCTGGAAGGTATGAGCCCATCACTAATATAAAACCTTCTTTTAATCAGTGTAATATGCAATTATGACAGATTTTGGTGTCCATCAAGTTTAAGTGTCTCATTGAAGAAAAAAATATTCATTAAAATTGTAATGGTAGTTTATAAAATTGGAAAGCAAAGGAAAGTTGACTTGGAACTTGCTTGCCCAGAAAACAATGTGATCATTTTGTTTCTGAAAGAAGTCTATAGTTCCAATGTACTTTGAAGCAACAGCTTATTTTGGCAGCTGTCTGAGAAGTATGCACTTTCACATTTTCTGATGTGTGCTCTGTAAGTTCAAGTTTGAGTCTGAAGGAAAGGTAATAACGGGGAAAAAGAAATGGACATACTCTTCTTTGGCCTTATTGTCACTCCCCATGCTGCAACATTCCATGCATTTCTTCAGCACAGTAGAAGACTAAGCAGAACCATGAAGAGATGAAGGGGCTGTTTCTGGGTGCCAGTAAGTTTTAAAAAATGAGGAGGAGGAGATACTAAGATGACTGCTAGTGTGTGGGAGTTCAGAATGCAGAAAGTAAAAGTGAAATAACAATATATATCATATAGGCATCAAATATGGTTGGTTAAAGTTTCTTTCCTAAATACTTGCTTTGTATATGTCCTGATCTAGGAGAGCAAAGAGAAAAATCAGCTCACTATCCAATAAGAAGGTTGTATTGCTTTCTCTCAAACTCACTCCTTCCTTCCTTTCCTCGTCCTCCTCCTCCTTCTTCTTCTTCCAAGAATGGGAAGACCCTTTCTCTTTATACCTGAAGTGTAACTGAAAACAACATGTAAATTTTAGGTGTACTTATTTTGTTATTTTGACAGACAAATGCTGAGAAGTGCCAAGGCTGCTGACAGTTTCAGTGCTGAATTATGGATGTGAGTGGTCTAAAGAGACTGCAAAATTCAAGGACACAATCCACTAGAAAGTTTTCCTTACTGCACAAGCTGTGCTGAAAGAAACCAAAACCAATCTGCTGTTTATTTCAGTATGCTTTATATGCAGGAGTAGCATAATGCCAGTATGTTTATTTTGGTACTTGAAATGGTAGAGGGGAACTAACAATTCAAGTTTTCTGATTCTCATAGGACAAAAGAAAGTGAGGGAGAGAAAAAAAAAGAGAGTAACACAAAAAGATGGAAATAAAATGAAAAGAACACTTACTTCAGTGATGTACTTCTGTTAAAAATATGCCCCTTCTGGATTAACTGTGCCTACAAATCCAAATACAGAGAAGGCAGATAAGATATGACTTCTGGAAGATAATCAAGTGTTTTCAAATGGCAAACTGATGGCAATTCCTTGAATGCAGATAAGAAGAAAAGAATTCTATTAAGGAAAGATTCTCACATTGCATTTTGCTACACAAAGACATATGCATATGGAAAAATACATGAGAAATCATGCACACTTGTTGCTTGACCCCAAATCATATATGCCCTACAACATTTCACAAATGAAAACCGAGACATGTCTGATTAAGCAACATCAGAGTGTGGTCAAGATGGCAAAAGGTTTTAGTGAGGGAGAACACATAAGCTAGGACAGGGGATAGTAGTTTGTTTTTTCCTGAGCTTGCCTTTAAGGCCCCCTCTTGTCCTTTTCTCCCCTGTTGAGTTAACTGAGTTCAAACTACTTTTGCACTTTTAACTCAGAGTAAGCTGAAGAAAATGGAGACATGGGAGAAAGAGAGAATAACTGGGGCATGTCTAAAGAAGGTGAAAAATTGTGACCATAGTGGATTATTGGGGATGTCCCTGTCAAATCAGGAAAATTGAAAGAGATGAACCTTTTTTGGACTTCACTGCCAAGAGAGATCAGGAAGACAGCAACAACAGAAAGGCTGTTTTGTGTAGTGTTGTCCCCAGTCTTGGGTGGTCCTTGCAGGGCTGCTCACCTCACATATTGTCTGAGGAGTTTGTGGCACTAGCCTTTTCTTGTTTACCCAGGCATCTCATAGGTGCAGCTTTAATTGCAGTTCAAATTTTAATTCTCATCGTTTTCAAGATTTATATGTTGCTTTCACTTTTAGGAACTATTAGTGCATGAATGGGGAAAATACAGCCAGTTATTGTTGGATAGCATCTTCCAACAGCATCCCTAGCCGGTACTGACCTGCATACTCAGTGGTAAAGAATGCTGGAAGCTACAGTTCAGTAACATCTAGAGGGCCACATGAGTTCAACTCCTAAGGGCAAATGAATAAATAAAAGAATCACTTGTAATGACATGAGGTAAGACTGGAAATGGGAAATCAAATCTGAATGGTGACTTGAAATTTTTGTTATATTCTTCATAGGGCATGGCTTTGCACTAAAGTTGGCTTATACTTCTCTTAAAGGTTATTGATCTTTAGCCGGTGAAACCTAATTGAGCACAGAAAGCTACTGTTATGTTCTGAAGCAAAAGCTTTTGATTCATCCATAAAAATTGGTGAACCAGATAATGTGGATTGGGGGAAAAAGAGAGGCCATGTCAGTTTTAGCATCTTCATGTCATTCAACAGCAACCCCCAAGACATTGTAAAATTGGCAAACACTCAATGCACCTCATAGAAGAATCAGCTAATTTATTGACTCAGAGAGTTTTGCAGATAAGTTATAGATATAGATTTATTTCATGGGCAATGCATGGGCAGGGAAAACAGCTAATGAATACATTTTATGTTTAAATAGTATGTTTAAATAGTATTTTTTTTTACTGGTGGACCTTCGTATTTCATTTGAAAAAAGAGCATCTATCAATACAGAATAAGATTTTTCATTAGAGGATGTCAAAAGTCTCTGAAGCGTGGTACACTTTATTATTATGTTTTTACATTATTTTTTGTGCCTCTGGAGGTATTTTAAACCTTTAAATCATCTACACATTTCCTTCTGGAAAATATATATATATGTTTAAAAAAAATGACAGCAATGTCAGTTTGTGCTCCAGCTGGTTTTCAGTTTCAAATACAGCTTAATTCAACCTGTTTGATATTTTTCCCTTATCTGAATTATCTGTCTAATGCTTTCGAAAGTCTTCATATGATCTATCAACAACCCATTCACATGGTGATAAGCTCATCATGGGCAAATATTTTTAGACTGATTGCTACTGCTTGCACAAGACAGGAGACTATGATCCTGGCGAGACCCAACCCATAATGAATGCTTCAATCAGGCTATCATGTGATAACTGTAGTCGTCATATACATAGCATAGATGTTTTGATTCTTTTCCTCCTATTTCTTAAAACTTTATGGAATTTTCATGACTTAAAGCATTTAAGAGTAAAATCTGTATCTCCCCCACCCCAGACCCTGAAACAGTTCATAAGAAACTGGAGGATCACTTGAGTATGACAACTAATTCATAACTAAACTAATGTGGGTATGTCTGTAGCTCATGAAGTGTGAGAAAATGTACAATGGGATTACAGACGCTGCTTGTAGAATTAAAATGTTCCCAAGTAAAAGATTATAGAATCATACAGTCTGAAGAGACTGCAAGAGTAATCGAGTCCAGTCGTTTACCATACAGGAACAAATAATCAAAGCAGTCTGAGGTACCATGTGCACCAATTTTCATGGCCTAAACCCCATTTTGACTCTAGCAGAATGAAAATCACTGCTACCACAGTTGCATTGCCTTGAACTTTTGGTACAAAATGGTTGCATGAAAGTTTGTGAAACTGGTCCCACAACCAGTCATGCAACTAGTTGTATAAAAGCTGGCACAACTTTTTTCAAAACTGTTTATAGATCCTGCAGAACCTCTTGTAGGGTACATTATACAACCATTAAGTCAATCTCTCTCTCTCTCTCATAAATGAAAAGCAATCCCTAAGGCCGCAATGGGGCCCAGAAACTGATCCCATCCCTACCAAAGGAATACAGCCCTCTCCCTCATTCTCCTACTCTTGAACAGAACAAAGACTGAAGACTGTTGGGGGTGGGTAAACTGTATTCTGACACCTTTACCCCACATGTTGACTCTGATACAACCTTTTGCTTTACAATAATCAAAAAGGAAAGTAAAAGAGAGGCAGCTTATTACCTTTAGTGTGACCCTGACCTTTCAAGATAGAGTACAACTTACTTAAGTCTTCATTAGGGATGGATGAGAACTTGATTCCTTTTCATTTTATATAAGCATTTTCCAACATATTAGAAGTTTGGCTTTGAATTCTTATGATAGGGATCTTTTAGGGATCCTCTATGCAACTTCACACAAGGAAGCGGCAGTGACAATTGGAAGATAAATGTTGTCAGTTCTGGGACATCTAGTTCTAAAAGGTTGTGGAGATTTACCACTTTTGTGAGAGTTTACCACTCAGCTTCCCTACATAAGGCAGGCAATGAACACTTTGTGGATGCTGAAAACAACATTGATTGCCCACTCTGTGAAAGACACCTAAGCCAGCTCAGAGATTCTGTTCTTTTCTTAATCCAGATTAGTCATCTGTTCACCCCCTGCCAGTTTTGTTTCCCCACCTGCTGACTGATACTCTGGCACTCAGCCTCTGGACTGCTGACCAGCCACATAGTTTCTCAGAGCTCCAAGTGAATTACAGCAAGGTCTCAGAAATCAACTTTATCTTCTCTTTCTGGTCACTGTCACCTTCTCCTACTTGCCTCCACTTCCTTTCCATGGCCATATGGTCCTCTCCATAACGTCAGGGCAAGATGTCCCTATTGGATTTGGCTAGTGCAAATGAGTAAGGATGTCATACCATTAGAATTTCAAAGAATATACTCAAATTTTCAGATGAGAAGTGATGATGATGATGATGGAGGAGGGGGAGGAGGGCAAGCAAAAAAATGTTTTATTTCATTCTTCACATATATTTTACCCCAAAGTGTGGGACACTGAGGTCTTCCAGCAGCACCAGCATCTCCTTAGAAAGATGGGCAATTGCTCAAGGAGGCCCGTGAAATGGGGATAACCTCTGTATCTTTTCACCTGTGTATGCCAGTACTAACTGTAGGACACCAGTTGAGAGTCAAAAGAATGTCTTCATTGGGGGAAATAACAATCACACACAAGAAATCAAACAGTCTCATGCACCATACAAAGCTAGCAGAAAGAAAGAAGGGAAAGGTTAGATAGTGGAGATTTTGAGATAAAGTGGGTGATAATTATCATAATTACAATTCTTGAAGCAACAGAGGATCGAAGTGAGGTGTCTAAGACCAGGGGGTCTGAAAGAAGTACAATGAACTGGAATCTGGGGGCCCTCACATAATATAACACACCAATAGAGTCTGTAGCACTAGCAAAAAGCCAAAGTGTGAACCAGAGTTTAAATATCCTCTTTTTTCCCCTGAAGGGGAATGTATGAATTGCTCTCTGGCAGAGCTGACAAAGGGGTCTGGAGGGTTCTGATTGTCTTTGCAGCAGGTGACAAGGCACTGAGGGAAAGTCACAGTAGCCTCTTAATGACTGGAAAGGTGAGGGACTAAAAAGACAGTTTCTGTGGGAAGAGGTGACAGAAGATTGACTTTTCCGATGGTCCTTCTAGCACAGTGGTTCTCAACCTGTGGGTCCCCAGATGTTTTTGGACTTCAGCTCCCAGAAGCCCTGAGCATTGACCATAGTGGCTGGGGCTTCTGTGAGCTGAAGTCCAAAAACATCTGGGGACCCACAGGTTGAGAACCACTGTTCTAGCAGTTTCATTTGCTATTGTTCCTTCGGCTTAGATACTTTAGAGGACCATCTAAAACTCATCAAGCCAGGCTCTCCAACTGATCCTCCTGAACTTATGACCTAGCCATTCTGAGGTCCCTTATCCTAGCTCTGAAGCTTCCAGCTTCCTGTCCACATGGCTTTCAATGCAAGACTTTTATATTTATTTCATGCTAATTAAACAGTATTTATAGCCAATCATACTGTATCGCAGATTGGAGTTGTATGGCATGGCATCATACACTGAATGCAGACTTCAAATGCAGCCTTTAGAAATGAATTCTCATGTCATTCTAGTTCAAAATTCCAGAAAGCCTCCCAAATAATAATGGCCTTTCTTATTATGGAAGTAATAACAACAAATGTTTTAGTGGTGTGAAGGAGAGATCTCCAAAACAGGAGAAGAGAAAGCATGTTAAGGGACAAAATTTGCCCACCGCCATATTTCTCTCATGGCAACTGTAACTGTGCCTTTATATTAGCAACTCCTAATATGTAACCCTCAAACTGTTATCCTTTTTCATCAGAAATTTGAGAAGCTTTCCTGTCTCATTTTCCCATCTCAGACTGCTTCTAAAAGTACAAGAAAAGGCCAGACTTTATGTTTTAGCAGATTTCCAGTCCTAAATCACCTGTTCATGTATTCTCACCAACTTTATGTTTGTCCTGCTTTGGAAAATAATTCCTTTTTCATTACAAAGAAAGGACATTATCTCTGATGAGAACAATTAAAGAACTCTAACGAGAGGTCCCCTTCATTGGCCCAAACATTTGTTGTCTGAGGTGACCTGCAGCTTTTCAATTATATAAACAGTTACAATAAAAGGTTGAAAGCTGATTTATTGATTTATAACTGCATATGTTTGTATTACATTGTATTACATTGTTTGTATTATATTGTAGGAGACATAAAGGAAATTGGATTTATGGTAAATTATCTAAATATAGTTGGAGGCTTGCTTCCTCATGTGGACTTACATATGCAGGAAATAGAATTGAGTAGTTGTGTAACATCCATATCCAGTTGAGCGGTTGCATAACTATATAGCAGAGCAAGCAAAATGCTCAGTGTGTAACAAGACAGATACAAAAAGGGACCAATATGTGGGTATCAATGCTTATCAGGCACCAATGTGCATCAAGTACTCTTGCTGATGTCCCCATTACACATCTTCACAATTCAGTAAAGGGTTTTCTTAGGGCTTTTACTATGTATCTAGGTATACATAAAGTTATGTAACATAACAAGTTATACAGGATTCTGAGTGAACTCTATTTGTGTAATAGAATTATACATACTAGAATGTGAGGAAGGATAATGTAAGGATAGTTCCTAATATTTGGGGTGCATTTGGGGTTTTGTGAAAGTCTGAATGCTCTTTATCTTAGGGATTTTTTTAATGAAAGCATCAAAATAATTGCCACATACATTTTGGAGGCTCTTTGATACTTAGCAGCACTTCATGTGAAGACTTCAGTCCAAAATGTCAAACACACTCAGAGCAAAATCACTGTGGGCTTCTTTTCTTTCTTCTGGGAACAGCTAATCCTATTGAATGAGTTTTTTCCTGTATTGGAGTGTGAACTGAGCTTTGAATTTGGAAAGAAAAGTCCAGAAATAATCTTAAAAAGGCAGATTTTAAAATATGCTAGATGAACTTAAAAATTTAAGCCCATTTCACTATAGATTGGTGTCCTAGATTAGTTGCTTCAGGGGATACATGGAAATAGAATGAAAGTCACTGCACTTTCTCTGCTGCTTTATCATTTCCTTTCTCCTCACCCCTTGAAAGAAATAGTCCCCAAGTGTCATACAGGGCATAACAGCCAGTGCTCTAAAAGTGAGCATACATATGCAGCTGCAGGAAAGAGGACAATGAGAAGCAGCAAGGGTCTCTGAGACACAATGCGCTGGATGATTGTCTCTTAAGAAACTTTCTCCCCCTACTACTAGCAATCAAGGAATAAAAAGTTGTTTGTCACAGTCAGAGGCCTGACTAAAAGTACAGGCAAGTACAAATAGAGAAGTAATATAGAACATGCTGCTCTATTTTTCATATGTCCATGCAGAATGCATTAGAATATTGCCTTGATAGTAAAGAGGTGTGGATGAATGCAACATTATCAGATGGCCTTCTGAAAATTACGGTTTGGATTAAGATCTTATTTTCAGTTGTTTCTCTACACAACATTGTTTTCCTTTGTCAATATATATATAATTCCTAAATGTGTACACCTCTTTATTTCAAGCCCTGTATATTAATTGATCAAAAAATTCTTGCTTCACCCTATATAATAATTGTGCTGAACGACTCACCGTTTGGCACTCTTGTAGGTCAGGATGTGAGGGGCTGCCGGGCAGCTTTTCCTTGCCGGCATGGTCACAGCGACCATGTTTTCAGGCAGGTACATTCTGTGCATCCCTAGAATTTCCCCCTTTTGTTCTGGGGTCAACCAATGAATTCAAGGTGCCCTACTTTGAATTCATTGGCTGACTGAGCTGCAGCCTAGAGGGAGCTTGCAGGTCTCATTCAGGTCCGCTTCCTTGGCATTTAGCTGGGGCCAGCTCCGGCGGCGTGCCAGTCCTGTCTTGATGGCACTCAGGGTTGAACCTTCGGAGTGGCGGCGGAGATGGTGGTGTGGCAGTAGCAATTCCACAGAGGCAGAGCAGGACTGCAGAGGCAGCAATGGCGAGTCCTGCGGCAGCGCCCAACATGTGGGGAGGTGGCGTCCTCCTAGCCACTGGAGCTGATCACTAAAAAGCCCTTTTCAGGGCTAATTGGCTGAAATCACTAGCACAAGTGCACTTTTGGAACCTGGACCCTCGTTAGCCTGGCCAAGCAGCCAGTGGGGTGGGCAGTTTCTGTCCCCACCCCCCGTTTCAGCATGCACACCCTCTTGGTCTGTCCTCCCAGCCACATGTTTGGTGCCCTGACAAAACTCATTGCTGACATCCTTCTCTGGGAGTTGGTTCACTCAGCATTGCTTCTCTTCACCTTAGTGCCTGCCCCCGGCCATCAGTGTCGCGTCAGGGTATAATGTCTTCTAAGAAGCCCAATGCTATAGCAGAAGCAGTGTCACTGCCCAGAACCAGGATCCAGGTGGGACAGCCATGCAGAATCTGGACTGAGCTGTCACTGGTGGGCAAGCGAGCCAAGAGCAAAGGAGCAGCCAGCGATCCACCTCCACCAGCAACAGCAGTACCCAGCAACCCAGTCCTGGAAGGAATTGCGCAGTTCTTGGAGAAGCTAACCAAGAAGGTTGAACATCTGGAATCCAGAGCAGTAGCAGGGTCTCCAGATGAGGCACCAGCCGCACCTTGGCAGTGCGCAGCATACAGCTCTAGATGCAGGTGGAGGTCTCCATCACCTTCCAGCAGCAGCACCAGCAGTGCATCGGAGTTGGAGGATGACACATCCAGCTCCAGCAAGAGGTCTGATAGTAGGAGGGGCAAGGGCAGGAGGCATAGGAGGCAGTACCTGGAGGACTCAGACAGTGCAGGATCATCAGGTGGGTCTCTCAATCCCGGAGAGAGAAGGCTTGATTACTGGCAGGCTGCCACCCAAGTGCCAGGGCTCCCAGGGTGGGCCATCAGGAGGTGGAACGGGGTTAGCACCAGCACCTCCATGCCCAGCGGCACTTGGACCAGCCAAGGACAGCTTGGGGGCTCCAGCAACCAGGCCACCTTTGGCGACCATGAGGACCCGCTTGGCATCCACCTTGATAAGACCAGGGAGAGAATTCTCAATGGTTTTTTCATTGACCTCTTCTCACTTCTCAAGCCTGAGGGTGATGAAGGGCGCATCCCTAGGTCTTCTAGGAGATGCAAAAAGGAGGAAAAGGCGGCTTCTATCGAGCGCTCATTCGACAACTGGCTAGCAGGGTACACCTTTTTCATGCGTGTTGTATAGGCAGCTTATCCAGACGGGTTGGCATCTCTCCAACCATTTAGGGAATGTGGTCAAGGGCTCTGGCGGGGAATGCAGCTGCTGTTGAACGTGATGCAGCTTTCAGGAAGAGGGTGTCCCAGAGTGAGTTCATGCATTGGGACCTCATCAGTGACAAGCTGTGGCTTGTCATTGTGGGACCTCATATGGCGATGGGCCATGGCTTTTTTGTTGGTCTGGTAAAAAAGATGCCAGGAAGTTCGTCTGTTGGGAGTTCAACCAGGGAAGATGCCAGAGGGTATGGTGCAGGTTTGAGCATTCTTGAGAATCCTGCCTCAGACCCCACTCCAAGCCCCATTGCCCCTGGCCAGCCTGGCTCCCATCCCACATTGGCAGGTGGCAGAAAAGATGGGGGCTTCCCGGCCAGCTCCAGAATGACCAAGCAGTAAGGGTGGGTTGGCCAACATCCCCATTAAGTTGGCAGCATTGTTACCTCTCCTGGAGGCTTATCCTGATTGTTGGGTGTCCATTTTCATCTGGGAGGGTTTTTCATAGGGTTTCAGGATCCCAGCAACTGGTTCTAGGGTAGCATATGTATCAGGCAACCTCAAGTCAGCTAAGGAACTCCCCGAAGTGGTTGTGGACAAAACTGAAAAGGAACGGTTGGCTGGGAGGGTGGCGGGTTCCTTCCCTGAGCCCCTGTCCCCCAACCTTCAGGTTTCCCCACTGGGGGTGGTTCCTAAGAAAACTCCAGGGAAATTCAGGCTCATTCGTCACCTGTTCTACCCAAGAGGAGCATCAGTAAACGACACCATTTCCCTGGAGTTCTCCTAGGTCCCCTATGCTTCTTTTGACCAGGTTGTCAAACTGGTTTGGGCCTTTGGTCCCGGGGCTCTCATGGCTAAGTGCAATATACAATCTGCATTTAGGCTGCCACCTGTGAACCCTGAGGATCACTGCTTGCTGGGATTCAAATTCAACGGTTTTGGGTATTACAATAAAGATATGCCTGTGGGATGCTCTGTCACCTGTGCCACCTTTGAGGCTTTCAGCATGTTCTTTGAATGGGCAGTGAAGGTCAGGTCAGGATCCCTACACTTTACACATTACCTTGATGATTTCTTCATGGTGAGTAGGGCCGGGGCAGTTCCAGGCACTGGCAGTGGAGTTGGGTATCCCTCTGTCACAAGAGAAGACAGAAGTCCCCTCCACTTCTTTGGTCTATCTGGGCATTCTGCTTGACTCAGTATGGGGGGTATCCTGCTTGCCTCAGGACAAGTTGGAGGCCCTCAAGGAGGCTCCACCAGATGGTTATTTGCAGGAAGGCCATGCTCAAGGACGTCCAGTCCTTGTTGGGCCACCTCAACTTCTCCTGCAAGATGGTATCTCCAGGGCGTGCCTTCTGCACTCAACTGGTGAGGGTCATGAGAGGCATCTGCCCCCCCCCACATCCGCATCACTCAGGGCATTAAAGAGGACTTGCGTGTGCGGCTGTCTTGTTTAGACAGGTTCAATGTGACTGCTGTTTGGCAGAACGTGCTGGTCCCAGGGGTGGATTTGCAGATCCAGTCAGATACAGCGGGCAGCCAAAGTTTTGGGGTCTACTTCAGGGGGCATTGGTGTGCTGCCAAGTGGCCTCACCACTGGTCCAGAGCCAGCATTCTCCATGATCTCACTTTCTTGGAGTTTTTTTCCGATCCTGGTGATGGTTATCATCTGGGCAGACTTGTTGCGCAACAAGAGGGTGTGTTTCTGGTGTGACAACCAGGCAGTAGTGGCAGTCATGAACAGACAGTCCTCCAAGTTGAGCTGGGTCATGTGGCTCATTTAGCAATTTGTATTGGAATGCTTGTCTGCTAACACCACCTTTTCAGCCCAATATGTTCCAGGTTTGGGCAATGGAATTGTAGATTCTCTTTCTCACTTCCAGGAAGACAGGTTCCAATCCCTGGCACTAGATCCGGACCCCATGCTGATGCTGTTTCCCAAGGAGCTGTGGCAGCTTAGGAGCTCTCCATCATGCAGGGAGTAATGCACTTTCTTGCCTAGTGCCTGGATCTGGGACAGCTGGTTGCTTTGCCACATGGAAGAAGACGTCTTGGGTCCCCATTGGGTTCAGGGGATGCATCGTGCCTCAAGCATGCGAAGCTCAGGTGGGCATGCAATAGGTACCCCCTGGTGGTGGGAGTGCCTCATCCATTAGGTAGGCATTAGGCTTCGGGCTGGTATGTTGGATTCAATGGTCAACAGGTGGGTTGATCGATGCCCGGATCCATACCCATGCATATGTCAACCCTATCTGCCTTTGTAGCCAATAAAGTTGTGGCCTTTTTTCTCCAATTTTGTGTCTGCATTTTATTTGGGCAGCCATCATCCCGATCACATAATAAAATGATATAGAAAAGCATTACGTGGGAGAAGAAATTTGTGGCTTGTGATTTCAGGAAGGAAGTTAACATCCTCCACACACACCCAAACAGAGACATAATAGGTGGAAAGGCTATTGGCCCAACGTTCATTTTCTATCTTGCCTCTTTTAAGCTTTACTTCTTGATTATTTTTTAAAGTAGAATGAGACCCCAGAAAGTTTACTGCTGAATTTTTCTCAATGCACTTTGGAATAAATGTGGGCTGCTATTTATTTTCACCTGTTCCCACTCTCCTTTTGCCCTCTAAGCTACTAACCAGTAAAGGATTAGTATGTAAGAGGGCTAATGGCAGATGGCAGATACAACTTGACTATTTTTGTGGCAGCTCATGCTTTGACAATGTTTTGGTTAGAATCAATCAACACTATACAGGCAAAGGTTTTGCTAGTTCCTGGGAACTATAATACCCCTAATTCAGTGTGCAAGACCACTGCACAGTTGCAGCCTTTACCCAACTGACTTCATTCTGTGGGATCAAACACAACTCCTAGGGGTCCTTAGTTTGTACTGTGCAGAACAGGAAGAGGACAAATGTTGTCCCCATCTCCAAAAAGGGGAAAAAAGAGGTCCCAAGCAATTACCATCAAGTCAGCCTGACATCAATATCAGGAAAGATTGCAGAGCAGATCATTAAACAGACAGTCTATGAGCACTTAGAAAGGAATGCCATGATAATTAAAAGTCGATATGGGTTTCTCAAAAACAAGTCATGCCAGACTAATCTGACATTTTTTTTTTGACTGAGTTACAAGCTTGGTGGATGAAAGGAATGCTGTGGATGTAGTGTATCTTGATTACAGTAAGGCCTTTGACAAGGTCCCCTGTGATATTCTTGCAAACAGGGTAGTAAAATGTGGGTTAGACAATGCAACTGTTAGGTGGATTTATAATTGCCTGACTGGCTGAACCCAAATGATGCTCACCAATGCCTCCCCTTCATCCTGGAAAGAAGTGACTAGTGGGGTGCCACAGGGTTCTGTCCAGTGCTGTTCAACATCTTTATCAATGACTTGCATGAGGGAATAAAAAGCATGCTCATGAAATTTGAAAATGATACCAAATTAAGAGGACATCCAAGAGGACAGGATCCAAGAGGACAGAAATCAAAATGATTTTGACAGATTAGAGACCTGAGCCAAAACTAAGAAAATGAATCTTAATAGGGAGAAATGTAGGATACTACACTTAGGAAGAAATAGTGAAATGCACGTTGAAAACAGTACTTGTGAAAGGAATCTAAGACTACTAGCTGAACATAAGTCAGCAATGTGATGTGGTAGCTAAAAAACGCCAGTGAAATTCTAGGCTTCAGCTACAGGAATATAGTGCTGAGATCAAGGGAAGTAATAATACCACTCTATTCTGTTTTGGTTAGCTTCACCTGGAATATTGTATCCAGTTCTGGACATCACAATTCAAGAAGGATATTGACAAGCTGAAACGTATCCAGAAGAGGGCAACCAAAATAGTGAAGAGTCTGGAAACCATGCCCTATGTGGAGCAGCTTAGGGAGCTAGATGTGTTTAGCCTAATGAAAAGAAGGTTAAGAGGTAATGTGATAGCTGTTTAAATATTTGAAAGGTTGTCATGTTAAAGATGGAGCAAGCTTGCTTTCTGCTGCTCTGGAGACTAGGACATGGCGTAATGGATTCAAACTGCAAGAAAAGAGATTTCTCCTAAACATCAGAAAGAACTTTCTGACAATGAGAACTGTTTGACAATGGAATATGCTGCCTCAGGGTGTGGTGGAGCCACCTTCTTTAGCGGTGTTTAAACAGAGGCTGGATGGCCATTTGCTGGGGAGGCTTTGAGTGCGTGTTCCTACATTGTGGGGGTTGGACTTGGTGACCGTCTTGGTCTTTTCCAACTCTATGATTCTAGGTAACCATTCTGCAGAATAGCTATGCTACTAATAGCCAATGAAATCACTGCCTTATGTACATGCATGGATTAGAACACTGCCTCTACTGTACAAGGCATGTTGATGCCTGAAATAGCATCTGCTAAGACCAACATTGTAAATGGTCTTGCTGTACTGTTCAGTAAACACTTCTTGCTCCCATTTCAATTTCTTTCATAGTATCTCCTGAAGTAGATTGTTCTACTTGCTGCAGAACAGAGCCAGCATATAACCACTGTCAAGTAATTTACATGACACTGACCCCCAAAAACCAACATGAAGGTACTATGTGGTAGCACATGTAGTGTATGCAGCAGAAATCAATATAGTCGATGTTTGGAACACACCTTTTGGTAGTGATAGTAGATAAGAATGCATTCTGATATGTGTTGTTGTATGACATCTCCAATGGTAGGCAAGTTAAAACATTCACTCAAGTACATAGGTTAATTAGGGCCATTTCTTCACTATGCCCTTATAGTGCTATTATTCCACTTTCAACATCCTGTGGAATTCTGGGATTTGTTGTTTACTGAGGCAAAAGAGTTCTCTGGCTGAGAATTCTAAATTCCCCTCCTCAAACTGCAAATCCCAGATTTCCGCAGGACATTGAAAGTGGAATAATAGCACTATAACAGTGTAGTGCGGAAAATGGCCTGGATTGCGCTGATCTAAATTAAACTGCCAGTCGCAGCTGCAGTTAGCCATTGTATCAATGGGTGAGTGTGAATGTATCATTCAGCAATACAGTGAATGGGTTTTCTCTAGTTGGGGCTAGCAATTGAATGTATACCACAACACTAAAAGTATGTAGACAAAGAAAGCACTGCTACTGGGAGAAAAGCTTCAACCTATTATGAAAAGTAAATTCTAGTGACCATCAAGACAGCAAGGTCCAGCAAGTTTCTTGCTTGTCTTGCAGACAATTTCATGGTCCAGAAGGTGGAAGAGGTCACAAGGGGATCAAATATTCTAGATTTGATCCTAACCAACAGGGATGACCTTGTTAATGAGGTAGAAGTGGTTGGATCTTTAGGGGGGAGTGACCGTGCCCTATTGCAATTTGGCATTCAGTGGGAAGGAGAAGATAAGTGTAGCCAGACACTCATCTTAGACTTTTAAAAAGCAGACTTCTGTAAACTTAGGGAGCTGCTGGTTGGAATTCTGTGGTCAAGAATAGTGAAAGAGAAAGGAGTTCGGGAGGCATGGGAGTTCCTTAAAAGGGAGATACTGAAGGCACAGTCTAAAACTGTGCCAATAAGGAGGAAAAATGGAAGGCATCTGAAGAAACCAGAATGGTTGACTAAAGAACTCTCAGCTGAGCTCAATGTTAAGAGACACATGTACAGGAAATGGAAGAAGGAGGAAACCACCAAAGAAGAATTTAAGCAAGTAGCCAGGAGATGTAGCGAGGAGGTCAGAAAGGCTAAAGCACAGAATGAACTTAGGCTGGCCAGAGACATTAAAAACAATAAAAAGGGTTTTTTTAAATATGTCTGCAGCAAAAGGAAAAAGAAGGAGACGATAGGGTCACTGTGCAGAGAAGATGGCGAATTACTAACAGGGGGAAGAGAAAAGGCAGAACTACTTAACACCTTCTTTGCCTCAATTTTTTCCCAGAAGGATACAAGCACTCAACCTGGCGGTTGGGGAGCAGGTGAGGAAGCAGGGGAAATGAGGCACATAATAAATAGAGAGGTGGTGCAGGAATACCTGGCCACACTGGATGAATTCAAGTCTCCAGGGCCAGATGAATTGCATCCTAGGTTATTAAAAGAACTGGCAGAGGTCATTTCTGAACCGCTTGCTATAATATTTGAGAAATCTTGGAGGACAGGAGAAGTTCCAGCAGACTGGAAGAGGGCAAATGTTGTCCCCATCTTCAAGAAGGAAAAAGAGAGGACCCAAATAATTATCGCCCAGTCAGCCTGACATCAGTACCCGGAAAGATCCTGGAGCAGATTACTAAGCAGTCAGTGTCTAATCACTTAGAAAGCAAGGCGGTAATCACGAGAAGTCAACATGGATTTCTCAAAAATAAGTCATGCCAGACTAATCTTATCTCTTTTTATGATAGAGTTACTAGTTTGATAGATGAAGGGAATGCTGTGGATGTAGCATATCTCGATTTCAGTAAGGCCTTTGACAAAGTTCCCCATGACATTCTTGCAAAGAAGCTAGTAAAATGTGGGCTGGACAGGGCTACTGTTAGTTGGATTTGTAATTGGTTAACCAACTGAACCCAAAGGGTGATCACGAATGGCTGCTTTTCATCCTGGACAGAAGTGACTAGCGGGATGCCACAGGGTTCTGTCCTGGGCTCAGTGCTGTTCAATATTTTTATCAACGATTTGTATGAAAGAATAGAGGGCATGCTGATCAAATTTGCAGATGACACCAAATTGGGAGGGGTTGCTAATACACTAGAGGACAGGATCCAAATTCAAAATGACCTGGATAGATTGGAGAGCTGGGCCAAGGCTAACAAAATGAAATTCAACAGAGAGAAGTATAAGGTCCTACACTTAGGTAGAAAAAATGGAATACAGAAATATAGGATGGGGGACACGTGGCTGGATAGCAGTACGTGTGAAAGGGATCTAGGAGTCTTAACAGACCACAAGCTGAACATGAGCCAGCAGTGTGATGCGGCAGCCAAGAAAGCCAATGCAATTCTTGACTGCATCAATAGGAGTATGCTGTCTAGATCGAAGGAGGTACTGGTACCACGCTACTCTGCTTTGGTTAGTCCTCATCTTGAGTACTGTGTCCAGTTCTGAGCACCCCAATTTAAGAAGGACATGGTCAAGCTGGAGCAAGTCCAGAGGAGGGCGACCAAAATGGTGAGGGGCCTGGAAGCCATGCCCTATGAGGACAGACTTAGAGAGCTGGGTATGTTTAGTCTGCAGAAGAGAAGGTTAGGAGGGGACATGATAGCCATGTTTAAATATTTGAAGGGATGCCATGTAGAGGAAGGGGAGGGCTTATTTTCTGCTGCTCCAGGACAAAGAGCAATGGATTCAAGCTGCAGGAAAGGAGATTCCACTTGAACCTCAGGAAGAACTTCTTGATGGTTAGGACTGTCCGGCAGTGGAATATGCTGCCTCAGAGTGTAGTGGAGTCTCCTTCTTTGGAGGTTTTTAAGCAGAGGCTGGATGGCCATCTGTTGGGAGTGCTTTGAGGGTGTTCCTGCATGGCAGGGGGTTGGACTTGATGGCCCCGAGGTCTCTTCCAACTCTACATTTCTATGATTCTATGATCAACATTACTCATCCACTGTTATGTAAATATCTGAAATCCATTTGGATATGTTTCTTTTGGATTTCTGACTCTAATTTATTGGGCAGTATACGATTCAGATTTTGGCTAAATGGTTTCTTTTTCTATGCATGTCCTTCTTCATGAAAAAAAAATGATGTTTTGCCATTTCCGGTTGCTATAATCATTGTCAGGAGAATAAGTTGTCCAAAATTTACTACATTTGCATTAGAGGATACGGCTTTCATTTAATGCTTTTGCGGGAGTTCTGTTTTTGACTGGCTGTGTCCCCAGCGCTCCTATTGTTTTCCAGTTTACTACCTCACTAGCCTGAAAGAAGAGGATAAAATATATAACCAATCAGAAAAACAACGTATTTAAAGGTCATGGCAATAAAGCACACAGTTCCATTTTGTAGATTATATTACTTATTTTAATTCAACCCACTGACTAGTCCTGTGCCAAGGAAGATGAAAGTTTAAAAAACCATTTACAGAATAACTGTACAATATGGTCACTGTTGTGAAAGGTAACAGCTTCAATTCAGCATCTACTTACGTCCTGTTGATTTCATTGTGGCTTGAGCATCCCCAACTATGTGCAAGACTGGACTTCAAGAGCAACTTTTAATGTTTTGCAAGATATTATGAGAGACATGTTCTTTGCTTTTCTAAAAGAACCTCCAACTTCTACAAATAAATTCAAGAACTGACACTTGGAAGTGGCTACATACCTGATCAGTCCTGGAAATATTAGTGCATACACCAGAGACAAAGAACTATGGCCTTCCAGAAGCTTTATATTACAACTCACATTAGCCCTAGTTGGCATAATCAATGGACCTTTCTGCACTAAGCTGTTATAGTGCTATTATTCCATTTTTAACATCCTATGGAATTCTGGGGTTTGTACTTTACTGAGGCCAAAGAGCTCTTTGGCTGAGAATTCTAAATGCCCCTCCCTAAACTGCAAACTCCAGGATTCCATAGGATGTTAAAAGTGGAATAATAGCACTATAACAGTGCAGTGCAGAAAGCTCCAATAAAGGCCAATTGTGGAATTATAGGATAAAAATGTCTGGAAGTCCATAGTTACCCTTCCTTGGTGAACATGAAAAAGCCAAAATCCATTCCTCTCTCAACATCATGTATATGATATATCTTCTGATGCAGAACATATGCAGATGCATCCGTGTATGTGATAACCAGTAATTTTGGACTAGAAGATATACAAGCACAAGCTCAGGAGAAAAAAATAAGTGTTAAGGCACATACCATTATAATCAAGGACTGAAGAATTACGGGAGGCATTGATTCTACCCTCAATGCAACCAAGAGTTGGTGGCTGAGAAGGTATAAGAGTATATATTCAGCGAAGTTCTTTCTGTAAGACCATGGCTTTCTTTAAGGCCCTGACAACAAGACATAAAACTTTTCTTTCTGTGTGAAAAAGACTCAAAACCTTTTTCTGAAGACAATTCTTCTGGAGAAGCAGTGATTAAAGCATGGATCCAGTCTTTCTCTATACAGAAGTCAGACAAAGGAACACAAGAAGTTGAGAAGCACTGCAAACAAAGACTGGTATAAGTGAGCTGTATTTAAAATTTGGTTTTGGACTAATTTGGAATTATTAAGAATTATAGGTAATGCTTTTTAAATTGGAAGCACCATAGATATGATTAAACAAGAAGTATTATGCAAAAGTTTGTAAAAGTTTTTCTGTTTTGCACAGATGTTGTGAATCCCTCTAGAGGCCTTGTATTAAAATGCTTAATTAAGAATATGTTAAAAAAGGGGGAAAACTAGACTGAAAAAGGAAAGTGGTTATATATGGACACCTACAGCATATTCTCTCAATATGTCCACTTCTGAATAGAATTCCACAATCATGTTAATTAGATATACAGATGCACAAGTGTATGGGTACTGAATATGACCTACATCACAAACAAAGTGCAATCTATACATCTCTAATCAGAAGCAAGAGATGCTGAATTCAATTTGATTACTCCCAAATAACTGGATATGTGATTGAACCCAAAATAAAGGATTGGTAGTCATTTGAGCAGCATAGTTAGGAATGCTCAAAACAAAACCTTTCATTTTCTCCTCCTTGTATCTCAAAACCAGGAACTATAAAATGACTTTATTTGCACATATCATTAATTCTTAGCAAAGCCTGCTTCATTAACTTCAACAATTAATAACAACTAATTGGAGAGCTGGGCCAAGGCTAACAAGATGAAATTCAACAGAGAGAAGTGTAAGGTTCTACACTTAAGTAGAAAAAATGGAATACAGAAATATAGGATGGGGGACAAGTGGCTGGATAGCAGTACGTGTG
Organism: Iguana delicatissima; assembly: GCA_948472985.1. Taxonomy (NCBI): domain Eukaryota; kingdom Metazoa; phylum Chordata; class Lepidosauria; order Squamata; family Iguanidae; genus Iguana; species Iguana delicatissima. Next base: position 171,276 of record CAOKZL010002041.1, read on the forward strand.
AAAGGGATCTAGGAATCTTAACAGACCACAAGCTGAACATGAGTCAGCAGTGTGATGCGGCAGCCAAGAAAGCCAATGCAATTCTCGGCTGCATCAATAGGAGTATGGTGTCTAGATTGAGGCAGGTACTGGTACCACTCTACTCTGCTTTGGTTAGACCTCATCTTGAATACTGTGTCCAGTTCTGGGCACCCCAATTCAAGAAGGACATGGTCAAGCTGGAGCAAGTCCAGAGAAGGGCGACCAAAATGGTGAGAGGCCTGGAAGACATGCCCTATGAGGATAGACTTAGAGAGCTGGGGATGTTTAGTCTGCAGAAGAGAAGGTTAAGAGGGGACATGATAGCTATGTTTAAATATTTGAAGGGATGCCATGTAGAGGAAGGAGAGGGCTTGTTTTTTGCTGCTCCAGAGACCAGGACAAGGAGCAATGGATTCAAGCTGCAGGAAAGGAGACTCCGCTTGAACCTCAGGAAGAACTTCCTGACGGTCAGGGCTGTCCGGCAGTGGAATATGCTGCCTCGGAGTGTAGTGGAGTCTCCTTCCTTGGAGGTTTTTAAGCAGAGGCTAGATGGCCATCTGTCGGGAATGCTTTGAGGGTGTTCCTGCATAGCAGGGGGTTGGACTGGATGGCCCGCGTGGTCTCTTCCACACGGGTCTCTTCTCTACATTTCTATGATTTTATGATTCTAATAGAGAAATTATCCTGTGAATTCAATTCCACTTCCCAGATGGTAGATCACTTGGAATACATATGTATTTCAGAAATATTTTGACTATTCTATAAACGTTATATTCATTCAAAGATTTACGAACTTATGACTTACTTTGACAGATGGATATAACTTCTGAAAGCCACCAACTATCTGATTTGTTTGATGAGTCAGTTATAGTATCAATACGAAAGGATTTTCTAATAGTTACCAATGACAATGATGATAATTTTGCAAAATGTAGTGCCAGTTGATGTTTGTAGGGACTATATATCCCTCTGTAAAAAGGACATGACAAAAGAGGTAATGGTTATGATTGAACCATTTGACAGTGATCATATATATATCAAGGTCAGAGGCTTTCTTTTAAGTCTCAAAATGTCTGAAGATCATTTCTTCTGCTTCATGCCATACAGATCCTCACAAAGCAAATTATCAAAGAATTGTAGCTTAATTGGAGCAGCTGCCTAAACAATTACGGCAGCTGCTGGTACATCTTTCCAACTTGTGCTTGCAAAGTGTTCTGTGATGGGATACACAGCTGAACAATGGCTCCAAAGAAAGAAAATAGTGAGGAGCTGACAGCCAACAGGTTGTTCATACCTTCTTTAAGTCCACTGATTATCTTGTCTTTTCTTCTGCTAGTATCTAACACATCCCGTTCACTGCTATTTTTAAATGCTCTTGTTCATATACCTTTGAATGAACGTAACATTTAAATAATGGAAACAGCACTCTTTCTCTTTTTAGCGTGCTGGGGTATATTTTCTACCTGCCCTTCAAATTTTCTTTTTCATCAGGTGGAAGCTCCCCATACAGGGAATGTGGGATTTCATCCAACAACATGTAAGCGAACTCCAGCTTGAACAAGACCTCTTTTCACTCTACTCATCCCTGGAGTCCCTTCTCCTTGCTCCCAAATTTGCTCTGTAACTTTCTTTAACTTTCCCGAGAAGATTTGGCAGCACATGGGAATTTCATGTTGAGGAAAGTTCTGTTCCACTGGTGGGTGGACAGGTCTGAATTTAAACCAAGTACAGGGACAATTGTTTGATGCAGATTAAGCTGGTAAGCTGTTCTTATAAATGTCTCGGAAACTAAGAATATTATTTAATTTTTTAAAACAAGGCTCAAAAAGATTTCTTGGGTGCCTAACAAAGGAGATATATAAGGAACATTGATGAAGGAAACCACAATTTTAAAGCAGAAAAAAAATGTTTCTCTGTTCTGTTTTCCTGTTATGTAATATCCAGGATTCCTTAGTGATGTTTCAATTCCTTTTCCTCAATATTTATACCAAGAAAGAAAATAAATGTTGGAAAGTTACAGAGACATAGGAAGCATTTCCACCTCCACTGAAGAAGGAAAACGAACATTTTCAGCTCCACTGAACTAATGACTCAAGAGCCTAAATTGGTGGTCACAGGGTATCTTCTGCCTTTCCCCTTCATTTGACTTACTTTGACTCTTCTCTATAGTCAGCCACTCTAGCACATGCTGAATATAAACAGCTACCAGAATAAAACTGTAGTGTTTTACAGAACAAAGAAAAAACTAGTCTGAGGTTCTGCAATGGAGATTTAAGAGCTTCTGCTTTGTTAGAAGCTCTTGTCTGTATGAGCTCCAGAGTGAAGAAACTGGAGATAATTACTTTATCTGTGGTGCTATTGTTCTCACTCTGTGGACTTGTATAGCCCCAGAATATGCTTTTGTCCTACATTAGCAATCAACTAGTTGAATATTCATTTTCCCCCCAGTTTTTTGATTACATCATGATAAAAATAAGAGCCTCCAAAGACTTCATTTTGGTTCCCGGGATCTCCTCCTGTTCTCAGAGATGAATGAATATTTAAACCATTCCTAATGAAAATGGAGCAACACAGCAACTGAGGAAATATATATCAAATAGCTCTGCAATCAGACGGAAAGGTAACCAGACTTATGCAAAACAAAAACTTCCTAATTGTTTGGGTCCATCTCAGTTGCCAGTAAGCCCTGCTTTTGCCTCTGAGTATGTTGCAAGGCATTCATATTCCAACAGAGTTGGTATTTCTGGTGCCAGCCAATTTAATTCAGCCAGTGAGTACTTCTGGATAATGTCATGATATTTGCAGTGAAGTACCTGAAGATGTCAAGCTGCTCTTCTTCAGTGCAGACACAGCTCATTTTGTGCCTTTTATTGGTTCAGATGCTTTCCAATAAGGTTCATGATTGACTTGGGAAATATTATCCAAGGACAAATTGAGGAGCACGATATACATGAACACAGGGATGTTTGGAAGAGAGACATTTCCAAGTGAAACACAATAGAGTAGGGTAGCAAACTCCTGAGTAACTTGTATGTAATATTATGTGTAAAAACAATTAAAGCCAAGGAGAGAGAAAGAGCCAAGAGGTCCATAAAGCTAACAGAAAAGTACAGTTTAGCCCACATCCTAGAAAGTACATGATGCAAAGAAGTTCCTAAAGGTAAACAGAGGAAAAACTTGGTTTATGTCATATTGTGTCCCTTGGCAGAGGGCTGACACATTCATTAGCTGAAATCCTGCATCAGGGTTAAGTAGTAGAAATCCCTGCATCTGGAGTTTACTCTGATTTTGCTGCACAACCACCCAATGTTGCATAACTGTACAACCAAATCTGCATCATGTGCACATTGACATAAATATCAATGTGTATCCCTGTGTATTGCATACACATGTACATACATGCCAAAGTTAATCACATGCACATGGGCATCACATGAGCACCTGTGTGGCATATACAATGTCATTGTATGTGTGATTTCCCTTTGCAACCTTGACCTGAATACAGATGGTCTGCATCAGGCAAGGAAAGTCCAACTGCGTCCATTGGGGCACTTACATGTATGTGAAACCTCAACAAGATGCTGGACAACGAATAATCCTTCAGTCATTCATCATTCATTCATTCATTCATTCATTCATTCATTCATTCAATAATCAAACGTTTACTTCAGTGTTTCCCAAACTTTGGTTCTCTAGATGTTTTGGACATCAGCTTCCAGAAACTCTACCTAACTTGGTAAACAGTCACAAATTCTGGGAGATGAAGCCCAAAACATCTAGAGAACCAAAGTCTGGGAAACATTGGTCTATTCTAATATTTGAGACACTTGACCAAAGATCTGGGGGCTTTCAGCACTACTCCATTATAGTGCTATTATTCCACTCTCAACATCCTGTGGAATTCTGAAGCTTGTAGTTTACTGAGGCCAAAGAGCTCTCTTCTAAATGCCCCTCCCTAAACGGCAAACCCCAGGATTCCATAGGAAGTTGAAGGTGGAATAATAACACTATAACAGTGTACTGTGGAAAGGCCCTTGGTTAGTTATTTGAAATCATTTTGTTACAAAGCAAACACTCATACACCACAGAGTCTTGGACCATTATGTCTGGAGCCTCCCATTTCATCACTGAATCCTTCTTCTCCAGAGCACTTGTGTGACTTCCTTCTCCTTTGTATTGACTTCACTTTCAATTTAATTTTTGATTTTCTACACCATTCCCACTAATATTTATCCAACTGCTTTGTACAAATTTATGCTTCTCAGTCTACTGTGTGCTATGTCTTTCTTTAGTGCTTTCAATTCCTTAACTAATTTCAGTATACTTAAACAATTTCATTTTGCTTTTTCATGCACTCAAGAAGGCACACCAGAATTAAAACTGCAATTAAAAGATAAAAACTGTAAAAAAAATGTATTCATTGTCCCTTCAAACCTCTACTCTCAGCATTTCCTTATATCCCCATTCCCCACCCTTAATACATATTTTCTTCACCCTGCCCCTGTTTTTCCCCCACATGAGATTAGTCTTTCATTTCTCTGTACCATTAAGCACCACTGCAGGGAAGACAACATTCTGTTTTTTAAAAGTGATCCTTTCCTAAACTTAGATCTGCTACAGATATTCATCAGGAGTAGATTATATGAACATCAGCACTGTTTTTTTTCCCCTTGACAGTAAAAGACAGACAAACAAAATCTTCTGTACAATTGTGCGTGAGAAAAAAAAATTCAGTCGTGGTGCTTTGGTGGCCATTTTCACACACTATTTCACATGCGAAAGGGCCTCTGGAGCATCGCGCAATTGCAAGGACCGTTTGACATGATGTCCTTGCAATTGCGCAATGCTGCCAGGGCCAGTTCTCCCCACTTTGGGAGAAAAGATGGCATATAAATTAAATAAACAAACAAACAAACAAATAAACAAACAAACAAACAAGCTTTCTTGTGTCATGAGATTTTCTAGGGAGGCCCTTCTATCCTTCTCATTAAATCTGTTACAGGAACATTTGGTGTGAATACAGGAGAAAGCCTTCTTGGTGGTTATTCATAGGCTCTGGAACTTCCTACCTAGAGAGGTTAGACTGACATTTTCCACAGTGTCCATGGCAAAGGCTTTATGCAATGCCCAGTGGCTAGGCTGTGTCTATGCAATGGTTTGACAAACACCACCAGGTCCATACTTGGGCAAAAAAACCTGTGACAACTTTTATTGATTATAACTACACTAGGCTTGGCCTGATGCAATAAGATCCCAGCATTGGCTAACCTGCTTGTCATCCAAAGAATTCTTCAGCAGCAGCCCAAGCGTTGGGAAGTCATTGGACTAATGGAGATGGAATGCCACCTGAGTGTAAGCTTTGTGTGGGATCCCACCAAGATGTGACAATATATGTGAACATCAGAGGGTGTGTAAGTGGGACAAAGGAAAATGCTGAACTGAAGTTCTATTGGTGGGTTGCCTACCTGTATATGCCTCCAGTTGACCTGAGTGAAAACTTTCCCTTCCAGATGGAAGGCATGTACCCAAGAGAGCAAGCCAATATTTGATTGGCCTGTTTTTAGCTCCAAGTCCCAGTCCCATGAAACCACACAAAGAGCTTCAAGAAGGAGAAGCATAGATGCTCCAACAATGGCAGCATGCTTCTGCTTTCATATGCATACTACAGGCCACAACATGGCCACTTCAGTTAAGTCTGGGGCCATCTCTTATTTTGACAGAGCTTTAAGAACTAACTGCTGATGGTAAAGAGGGTTTAAATAAAGTGCTGCAAATAAAGTGCTTGTTGTTGCTGCTTTTAGGTGGTATGTTTTTAATTCAATGTGTAGTTTAATTGTATTGTAACTTTGTATTTCTTAAAGATGTCAAATTCTGTCTATACATGTTTGTACTGTTAAAGCTGCCTTTACTCTGAAGACTGGCAAAATTGGGGTGATAAAAAGGAATACAGTGATAGTGACAATGATCAAGGGTCCAGAACATTGCTTTTTGCTTTTGCAATCTACTATATAAAAGTCAATGTTTGTCTGCACGCTTGTCTGTTTGTCTGCGTGAGGCAGGCATAGACCTCATATGATTGGCTGTGTGAGGCAAGAAGACCTCATATGATTGGCTGGCTGTGAAGATTCTATGGAATCCTTGGGTTGGCAGTTTAGAGAGGGGCCTTTAGAATTCTCAGCTGAGAGCTCTTGGGCCTCAGGCTGATTGTTACGGAGATGAGGCCTACCATCAACAAGGATGCCAGAAAACGTTTGAGATATGTAAGAAAAATTAAAGTGACATACACAACATAGTTACAAGGTCTTGTCACCTCACACAATAGATTGTATGGGTTTCATATGTGAGTAATCTTAAAGTTGAAATTCAGAACAAAACATGCTTCCAGAAAAATGTACAGCTTTGCACAAATTCAACAGAAAGCAAAAAAATCAAAAGCCAGTACATCAATGTTGCCAAAGAACACAGACTGGATTGGGGACAATGGGGAAAAGTTGCAGGTACTGGAATAGGCCGGTTGCTATGGTGACGATATATAGCAGTAAGGAGGAGGACAGAGTATTCCCACAGGAACCCAACCTCCGTATGTTAACAACTCTGAATGAAGAATTGGGGAATATGAGGAAAATGTACAAGTATGGGAAAAAGCTGGTTGCTATGGACATGAGACCTAGCAGCAAGAAGGAGAACATGTACTCTGTCAGGAACTCAAACTGTGTATGTAAATAACTCTAAATACAGATTGCACTGGGAAATATGGAGCAAAGTTACAGGAAATGGAGAAGACAGGCTGTTGAGTTCTTAAGAGGAATATAAAAATCCTGGGCAACACTAGGTAAATACGCTAGTGCTACAATAAGGATGGTTTCTTTTTTTAAAAATGATGACTTTTGAGGTCACCATTTTTAGCTGGGGAAAATGCATGTGGCTCTGTAGCAAGTGGGAGATAGGTTACATGCTTCGGATGAATTTCAGTTGAACTGATTTTTATGGATAAAAATATTAACTGATGATTAATTACTCTGAGCTATATTATCTCTGTAATGTACTCACAGTATTCTTTCTTTTAAAAAAAGAAAAGAACCTCTGACATTACAGACCCTCTAGCTGACTCAGTAAATGAAAAAAAGAGACCTAGGCCCTTTTTGCACAGCATCTGCCATGTGAAAGAGGGCCTGGAGCCTCGCACGATTGTGAGGAGTGATCTGCATGATGCCCTTGCAATCCCGCAAGTCTCCAGGGGTTGGCAGGCAATGATGGCGTACCTTTGCATTTTCGGCTTTCAGCCGAAAATGCTGCGCTATTGCGCATTGCTCCCAGGCACACTTACCTGGTGTGCGGAGCCTTGGGAGCTGGGCTGGTCACGCTTCCTGTCTCAGTGCAGCCTGGGTAGGTCCCAGGCTGCACTGCAAAAGGAAGAGGTGGGGCTCTCGTGCAAGCAGGAAGCTCGTGCGGAGCTGAAGAAGCAGGGAAGCGAGAGCGTCTCACAAGAGGCTGCTCACGTGATCACCGCACCCCAGCACTGAGAAAAGGTAGGATGTAGAAGGGTGTAAGAAAGGCCTCACAGATTTCTCTGGGCTTTGTGAATGCACAAGGTTGAATTTTGCAACTGCAAGATAAAGAAGTAGTTGACTGAGATTTACATTCAAATTCAAAGTAAGCCTTAAATAAAATGAAGCAAAATTTTGATAAGAAATGCACTCCTATATGTCTACTAGAACATCAATATTTTGCAATCAGGGTCTGAGGGACAGAGCTTTGGAGAAAAAGTTAGGTGATGCACTAGCATTAACCTGTTACAAAACCCAAAGGCTGGGATTTGCAATAAGATTTTTGAAGATCCAACGTTCACAGAGTCTTTCTATTAATCAGCTCACCTGATGTCCTTGAGATGCCATCAGGCAAAGTCCCTCTAGCAATATTATAGGTAAACAGAAGGAAAAGATGGAAGGAACAGGAGAAAATGCATAAGCAAGGAGAAAAAGTAAGAAAAATGTTCCTTTTTGGAGCACTTGAGTTATAAGATTAGATTCCAGCCAGCAAAATCAAGGACACATAGGCTTGGCACATGATGATTATGATTTATGGGAGCATTATAATGGAAGAAAATCAATATATATTCTAAAAGTTCTGTTTTTCTCTGATTAATCTGATCCACCTCCCCAGGTTCAATATGACAGAGGAAGGCTGGATGGATAAGAACTTTTCTCTTGGAATAGTTTTAATAGCTTCAAGTATATAAGATTTTTTTTAATAAAAAGAAAGAAGAAATGTGGCTTTCAATACGTGAACATTTGTCTTTAAAAAAACCTGACAGGTACAATTATACAGACAGTCTAGCTGGAAATTTTGACTATTTTATGTTACCTCTGTATCTTTAAGTTACAGTATGAATTTATAGTCATATAAATATGACTGAGTTTCATTCCACCAAAGATGATATTGTATGTCCACAATGCCTGATAAATTAAATTCTACCAGCTTTGATTGTGGTGTCTAGAATAAAGTGCCAAGTGTTTCAGTTATACTGAAGTTCTACTGAAATGAAGTGCATGCTCACAATGCACATCAGTCTGCTTGCCTTGTAGTTATTGTATTATATTTTTATGTAAAAATGATAGGTAACATATTTCCAGAATGTTGAAAATGGGCTGTGCGTGTATACTGTAGCCCATAACATCCAATGCTTTGTGGGCTTTCTCTTCCATTCACACATGAATATACATGTGTGAATGGAAGTGATAGACAACAATTTTTATTGGTTATAGCTGCTGATAGAGTTGGTGCTCGTGTGAGTTTGGATCCATTGACCAATGAACTCAAACATCTTGCCTGATGCTGGAACCATGGGGATGACTGGAGGGATCTACATGGGCAGATGTCCTGGTGTTTTCCCCCGTTCACCAGGGGATGCAGGAAAGGCATCCACCCCCTCAAGCTGAGTATGGCCATTTCTACCCCATACCCCCTCAGTCCCTTAAGAGAACTCCTATTCCTTAATGATAGCTATGTGTAACTAGTAACTAATGTCCTGGATCCAGGGCTCGTGCCAACTGTTCCCAAAGTAGTGACAAGATAATAATACAAAGTGCATAGATGGCAACACCTGTATTATATAACATAGACTACATACTTCAAACAGCCTACATAGAGGGTGGCTGAGTGGGATGATGCTCCAAGCCAGTCTGCTTGGGCAAGCAAGGGAGCTGATAAATAAACCCTGCTGCCTAACTTGAGACGTAACCACTCTGGCCCGGTATACCAGCCAATGAGCTCAGACCACAGTTTAAACTCATTGGCTGGTGGCTTCTACCTCCCCAGAGGCCAAGCTAAGCTGCAGTCCTCTGGGAAGAAGTATCCAGCACACCATGATACTGAGGGGACTGGCAGCGCTCACTCAGCCCTGAAAAAGCAAAAATCAGCATGTGGGAAGTTGTTCAGAGCTCTTGTGGGTATTCCAGGTTTTTCACCACTCTTACATGTGTTCATTTGTATCACCAACAAGGCAGAACTGTGCCACCCCTTTCACTACCAAGCTATGTGGTTTTTTTTAACAAAAATTATAAATACACACACACGCACGCACACACACGCACACATATGGGAAGTCCAACAGCATACAAGTTCCCATTGGTTCCAGAATTGCTAGAACATCAGTTCTTCTCTTCTGCATAGCTACACAGGTTGTGCTGGCAATGTTAAGATATATACAATATTGTCTTCTGGCAGAGAGAGGTGATTCAATGAACTGAAATATATTAAAAACAGACAGACAAATGGCCTTTTCAGTGCAATAGTTTTGTACCTGTAGGGCTAACTTTTGGATGTTTTAAAGTTTACATTTACAAGAAGACATCTGTCTCAGTTTCTTACTCTATTAGTGCCTGTAAGGCAGTAGCCAATTGAAGGGTGCATGCAAAGGACAAACAAATGATGAGAAAAATATCGGATCCATAAATCTACTAGCAAAACTAATTTTAAAAGATTTACTAATGCTACCATCCCTCTTGCTGCCTAACTTAAAACATATCTCCTTTTATCTTTCTTCTTTCTAAAAATGTTTCTTTGATTTCAATGTTTTCAAGTAAGGAAAGAAAAATTGTGTAGCTGTTACAGCCAATCACTAACGGGGGTGAGGTGAAAACTAGAGCATCAGGTAATATTTAGGAGTAAATTTAGGTATGATTTTTCAGCTTTTGGATCTGTACAATTGCTGTATAATTCACGTTTTAGAGATTCAGGCCTAAATCTATTGTTATTCACAGTGGGAGTATATTTACTGAAAAAAAAAATATTGCATAATAAACCTCACTGATTCAATGACTCTGCTTTAGTGGAGATTAGCAATTGGATTTAGGCTACTGTAAATTGCCAGTGTGGCGTAGCAGTTTGAGTGTTGGGTTAAAACTACGGATTCCCTGCTTGACCACGGGAAGCCCATGGGAGATCATGGGCACATTGCACACTCTCAGCCCCAGAAAACCCTGTGATAGGGTCACCTTAGGGTTGTCATAAGTTGGAAATGACTTGAAAGCACACAATGACAACAAAACTGCCACATTGGGACTTTTCGCACGCAGTTTCTTTAGCGAGAGGGCCCCTTGAGTGGTCTGTACGCCGCAATCCCATTTACGCAACGCTCACAAGCCTAACGTGAACCGCGCACGCACCTTTTCATTTTCAGCTTCAAGCCGAAAATGGTGTGCTGTCGCGCAAGGCTCCCGGGTCCCGTGCGCACTTACCTACACTGCGGTATGTCATCCCAGGCGTGCCACTCACACTTCCTCCCCCAGCACAGCCTACAGCTCCCACATTGCACTGCGAAAGGAAGGGGTGGGGTGGTCGCGCGACCAGGAAGCCAGCTGTGGGATGAAGGAGCAGCGAAGAGAGTGCCTCGCGAAAGAACTTGCTTGCGCGAATGGCATCCCCCACCTCCGCGATAAGGTAACGTGCATTGACTAGTTATATGCCTTTCTGAAGCTCACATTTGGGACATGAGAGCCTATATTTCGTATCAGAAGAAATGTGTATATCATGTAGTTACATCTATTTAGCTATGTCTTCTGATGCTAGCCCTCCAACACTCACCCTGTAGGCAGTGCAGCCTCCCAACATAGCCATTTCCATGTTTTCAGAGAGTAAGGAGATGTTCAGGGACATGTTCAGCTATTTTCCTGTAGCTGGGTACCCTCTGAAAGGCAGAGGCCTCTTAAGGTTCTCAGGATGTCTCTACAGTATATTCACCTACAGGAAGTGAGCTGGACACGACCCTGCTGCTCTCCCTGCTTGCTGAGAGCACAGAAATGGTTATGCTGGGGGAAGGGGGCTGAGATGCTTTCAAGGTAGGTTTAAGAAAAAAGTTGCAGTAGTGTTAAGTCTGACTTATTGTTATTGTTATGTGCCTTCAAGTCATTTCCAACTGATGATGACCCTAAGGCAAACCTCTAATGGAGTTTTCTGGAAATGAGAGTGAGTGATGTATCCTGGGTCACCCAGTAGGTTTTGATGGCTGAGCTGGGAATCAAACCCTGGTCTCCAGGGTCATAGTCCAACAGTCAAACCATTATACCACATTGGTGTCAATCACTGTAATTCATGAACTGGATGCTAGCCAAGGTGTGCAACCTGAAAGTAAGCACTTTTTCCTGAAGGTGGGAATTTTTGGAACCTGAATTTGAGTACAACAAGCTGAATTTAGAATTATAAAAAAAGACAGAACAAACCGGATTCCATTCTCAAAACAGCTCTGGGCATTCACTTCTTCTGAATTTTCTACCCTCTTTTTAAAATGTGCTTTATAGATGTTTTATAAGTGTTGCAAAACTTAAAAATAAATAAAAGTCTGAATTAATAAACTTTCCAATATTACTGATTCAAGAACCACTGCATGTTCCAATCAACCACTCAATCAGTCAATCAATCTGTCAGGCAATTAAACAAAATGAAATCAAATAAAGAGAGAACTTCAAAAGTAACACCAGTATGAAGTTACTGAATTAGAATATTATGTTTTTCCTTTTGGACTCAGTCATGAACCATTTTGCTCATCCTTGTACAGGTGATAAATTATCATTGCAAAACTGAGAAGATCGTGCTTTTGCCATTATTGCTGTGGTTGCTAAGTGTACCTTGAATACATTAGAATTTCAGTTAGAAATATCACAGATTGCTTTTCTGGTTCTTTGGTCCTACTATTTACCTTTATATTCTTCTCTGAACTATGTATGTGTATCTGTCAACTGAAGATAGCATTTCACACATCCAGTGAAGTGAGATGCTACAGCAAATTCATTAGTCCTTGAGATGCAACAATCTTAAATATTTTCTTTTCTTAAACATTTTCTTAAACATTTTCTCAGTTATATAAAACTAATTATTTGAGTTTTGATTAAAATGAATAGCAATGTAGCAGTTGGCCTTTAAGGCAGTGGTTCCCAAACTTTGGTCCTCCAGATGTTTGGATTTCAGGTCCCAGAATGCCTAACTGTTGGCTAAGCTGGTTGAAGATTCTGGGAGCTGAACTACAAAACATCTGGAGAACCAAGCTTGGTAACCTCTGCTTTAAAACATTACTTAAAACTGTCTGTCATAAATGCTTCCGTGAACATGAAATGTTAAAAGAGTTCACATACAATCCAGTCTATTTTTGTGAGGTCAGCACATTTAAAGCAATAGTGGTCATTGGAAAGTCAGGGCCAACCCTGAAAAGAGCACGGTAGAAGTTACACATACCAGAGTGCACTGAGTGGGAACACAGAGAGATAGATACTTAATGCTGGAAATATCAAACTGGAGCATAGAACAGAAAGAATTCCTAGTCTGCAGAGACACAGCCTGAAGTTGTGTCACCACTACAAAGCAGATGTGTTTTTAGATCTAATTTTGAAGTGAAGTCTCAATGTGTGTGTGTGTGTATGTGTGTTCAGCTCATCTAGTCAAAAAGAGCTATGCTTTTACTTAACTAGTTCCAGACATTTTATCTTGTTGCTTGGGGACTACAGAAGAGTGCATGTATTTTAATGAGGTGAAAACAGGGAACCGAATGTCATCATTCCCCCCATCCCCACCACTACTTTTACTGTCAGAATTTTGATGCTGACTAAGTATAACCACTTGGGAAAAGAGAAAAAGTACTCACAGACTCTGTAAGAAGTATAATGATCTTTTATTGACTTTTTTGATGTAAGGACATCATCTAGCTTATTGTATATTGTAAATACTAAAAGAGAGAGAGGAAAAAAAAATATTACTACCGCCATTTGTTTGTGGGTGGCTGTTGTTGTTGCTTTATCAACAGCTGAGTTTCTGACAAAGCGAGTAAAAGAAAGAACGTCTATTTTCAAATCAATCCTACAAAGCTACTCTAGGTAGCTATTATGGGTCATAAAAAGATGTCTTAGAGGCCCCTGAGGCAAAGTACAAATGCCATTGACATTTCTCATTAAATGAACACAGTTGAAAACACAATACATGGGAATCAGTCTAGGATGTCAAACAGACCTCTGTTTGTATGATGGTTTGTCTTCCCTAAAACCACAATGGAAGCATGTTTATAGCACTGGAGTCTAGCTTGGGAATGTCAACTCCTGGTTTAATTGAGGGCTGATTGAAGGCTGCCCTCAGCAGGAAAGGACATAATTTCACACAAGCAACTAAAGAAGAAATAGACTATGATATAGGAGTGCATTCCCATCCTTGTTCTCATTTCGATAGTCATCCAAGAAATCCACTGAATTGAAGGGATGCATCTTTTGACTATAATTTAAAAAATACATATACCTGGTCTCATTCATTGTTGCATAAGCCAGATAACACACAGCTAGACCTTGTTCAGCACCATGATATGAATCCATCTTACTAGAGCACACACATCAGAGTTCCTCAGTTCAGACGTAAGTCATCTTTGTTAAATGGGTCAAGTGCAAGCATTTTACTGTGTACTTGTACCACGAATTGAGCACTGCAATCTCATCAAAGATCCTGTTGTACTTCCAGATATGACACTCTATGCCATATCTTTAGCACTTGTGTGAAAAAGGATAGCCTCACAAGGTAGAGCATGAGTTAACATTGCCCTTGAGGTCATGAAACATTGGAAACAATCAGCCATTGTTATGATTGAGCACCCACTGAATAAAGAAAATAATAGAGAGTACAGGCAATGTACCAGTCAGCTGTCTACAGTAATTCCTGTCCTTGAAAACTTTGCTGTTGTTTTTTAAGGAACTTGTGAGTGTACATGTAATTCCCTTTGTATTGCAATTGTGATGTAATATAAAAGCAAAAGTTGCAGTTATAATGTTATGAGGTGCACTGCAACATTTACTTTTGTAACTATAAAAACAGGGCTTCACAAAATGACGAAGGCATAATATCACACACTTCAGTTATTGGCTCATGCTTTTCCGTGGATATTGAGATGATGGTGAGTTGGATGGTAGGATAGAATGTTTTTTTCTATACAGAAGTGGCTTGTAGCACTCAGATTTTCTTAAAGATAACAAGGCGTCTAGTGTAGTTTTGAGAAACGGAAAAGCAAAAAATTATTTATTTTTTTAATTGAAACTATAATGATATCTCTCAAACTATAACTTTACTTAAGTAGTTTTTTTCTAAAGGATAACTTCCATAGTTCTACTAACATTTACTTATTTCCTACTTTTCCTCCTACTTTTCCCTCAGTTTATGTAGCTGAAGGCAGAAGAGAAGGAAGAAAGTATTCTTCTTTTCTTTGCCAGTGTCTCTGGATTGTTGCCATTTCAAAAGAATCTGGCAGAACATGAGGATCTTTTAGAAAGAAAAAGAAATATAATTAAGCATTATTACTAAGGGGAATCTATAATTTAACAATGATTTGCTACAAAGCCAAGTCGTGGAACAAACAAAAAGCAAATGGAAATATGAGAGTATTTTGAAAATTAAAGATGCAAAGTAAAATATTTGATTGCTTTAATCATACAAGCTTGTTCAACTAAATTGTAGCAGCTAAGTCAAGCTCTTGTAGAAAAGGGGCAGAGCCACCTCACCAGATGAACCTGCTAATAACAGGGCTCCTTGATATTGCAAACTGAAGGCCATATTCCAACTCCATTCTTCTCAAGATGGCTATGAGCTCCTAAAAAAGATCCTAACCAAATGGTTAGGAGATGGAGGTTCCATGTATGTTATGTGCCCACTTCAAACAGACTCCCATTCATAACATCCTGACTTTACCTTGTTTCTGGTTCAATCAGTGGACTCGTGTCTCATAAGGATAACCAAAGAATGTATAACAAATAAGTCTTCTACAGAGGATTAAAGGTACACAAATTTGCAAATGGGTCTTTTTCTCCAAGTCTTCACATTATCTTTTTGAGGCAGAAGCAGTAAGGGGTAAAAAAACATGTGAAATGACATATTTTCACTTTCTGAGATTGTCCTGTTAGAAATTAGTAGAACTGCCTGAGATACAGAGATACATGAAAGCAGCCTGTTCAGGTCAGAAAACATCAGCCTTCCTTCAAATAGCTGTTTTGAACTCCACTAGAAAGTTGACATTCAATCCACTCTTCTTATACTGATTGATCTGGAATACTCTTTGGCCCAAATGGAAGAGATGGCGGCTGTAAGCCTCACTTTAATAATCCATGTAGTACTTTCTAGTTCCCTCATTTCCCATATTGCTTTTGGAGTACCCACAGAGACATACTTCTGAACAACAACAAAAAAAAAACAGTTTTTTTTAAAAAAACTACACATGGTAGATCCATCAAAAAATATTAAATTTATTAAATAATTGGAAAAAGCACAATAATCAGAAAAATTTTCCCAGAAATATTTAGTTGTCCATGATACTTAGAAGAGGCAGTGTCTGCTGGATTTTATCCCCTTCCACACTTCCCTCCCCTTTTTCCTTTTGTGACCTGTCTTAAATAGACGGTAAGCCTGAAGGCAGGGAACTGTTTTGTTATTCTTTTCCTTATAAAGCACCATGTACAATGATGTTATTACATAAATAGATGATGATGATGATGATGATGATGATTTGTTACAAGGTGAGGGGGAAGGTAAAATCAACTTCCACAGTTCATCCACTGGAGTGGATTTCATCTGCCAAATTCTAGTTTCAGTCCAAAGCCTTTTCCCCCTTCTCTCTCCATAAGAATAGTCAAACTATTAGTTAAGAACTATAAGAGCTAATTTAAGGTGTATTTGGATAGGATAAATGTTGATTAAGGTTTCAATACAGTAGGTCCCCTGTATCCACATGACTGGTATATACAATTTCACTTATCCACACTGAAATGTGATCTGAAAACATTTTGCTCCCATCTCTTTTTTTTTGACATATTTTTGTCAATTTTTATTTTTTAACCGGTTCTACACTGGCTTTGGACTACAAATAATGGCTATGAAACCTCCTTTCTCTTAGATTCTAAAGTTCTGTCAAGTTTTAGGGTTTCCTCTCCAAGCTGCATACTAGTCCTGATACCTACAGCATTCATCTCATTGGGGAAAAAAAATTGCATTTGCTATTATCCACTTTTTTCATTATCCATGGCAAGTCCAGGAATATGTCTCCTGTGGACACAGGGGACCTACTATATATTTCCTGTAGTTGTCAGTTTTCTTCTTTCTTTTTTAAGATGTCATTATTTCTATAACTTTCCCTTGTGCTGCTGTTGCTGCTGTTGTTGTTGTTCCCCTGTGTCCTGGATCTGTCTAAGTTGAACAAACCCCGCCCATTTCTGCTCCAACTAGTGCTGAAAATGAGCAGAAAACAACACCTCTTGTCTGAATGTGGAGACAGCACCAGCAATGACCAGCTGTAATGTTCTGTCTTGGTGTATCCTGAACCTTTTGCTAGTGTGCATCTGCCCTCTGTCAGAATCAAGTCCCATTAATTCTGTAAGGCTCGTGACTAAGTGAGCATAGTATTGTAGCTGCCACTTTCCATGTTAAATATAATTTGTACCATTGTACTATTTTGACAGAATGTATTCATTCATAATTTATGGAGTGGTTGCCATTTCAGTCTCTTGCTGGCAAAACAAAAAAAGAGAGACACTAAAAAGACACTAAAAAATTAATTATGGCTATGTTTTGAGGACTGTAATATACTTCATCAGGTGTGTTAAGTGCTATTCACAGGTTTATATACATAATGTTGTGGGGAATAACAAAGAATGTGGTCAGAAGAAACTGAAATATGGACATTACTATGGGGTCATATCTCTTGTCTATGACCCTTTTTGCACGGTATTTTCCGTGCGAAAGAGGGCCTGGAGTGTTGCGCAGTTGTGAGGAGTGATCTGCATGATGCACTCACAATCGCGCGATACTCCAGGGGCCGGCAGGCACCGATCGCGCACCTTTCATTTTCTGCTAGAAGCTGAAAATGGTGCGCAATCGCACATTGCTCCCAGGCCCCATGTGCACTTACCTGGTGTGCGGAACCTCCAGAGCCATGCTGGTCATGCTTCCTGCCCCATCACAGCCTGGGAAGGTCCCAGGCTGCACTGCGGAAGGAAGAGGAGAAGCTCTCATGTGAGCAGGCAGCTCATGCGGAGCCGAAGGACCCTGGATGTGAGAGCCTCTCGCTGGAGGCTGCTCGCACGATCCCGCACCCCAGTGCTGGAAGAAGGTAAGGTATGGAATATTTCATTCAGTGGAAAATTACCATAGAAGAGTATTGTCCTCTGAAATGTATATGCAACATGTCTAAATAACTATATTTGCTTAGACTTCCTGAGGTTCTAACCTCTGACTGGAATTATCAGATGTAGCATTCCATCTTTAGTCTGCCAAGGAGGGGCAGAGAAGAGATTTGATTTATGACTCAAGGACTGATCCAGCTTTCTTTTTCCCATCAATGTCAAGTTCTTTTTAGAAATCCATTAGCAGGAGATAAAGGGGAAAAAAGAAAAAAAAAACAAGAAAGAAGGGTGAAAAGCACCCTATGGTGTGTTTCTCTATAACTGGTATTTGGTAGCACAACGTTTTTGATAAGACAGTTCCATTGAGCAATTTTTGTATAGTGCTTGTATATTAATTTGTGTATTTGCTAGTTATTGAACCTAAGACAAAAGGGGCCCTTTTACACTATGTAATTATATCACCATATTCCACTTTAACTGCCAGGGTTATATCCTATAGAATATTGGAGCTTGCCATTTCTGAAACGTTCTTTAGAATTCTCAGCCAGAGAGTTCTAATGCTTCAGCAAACTACCAACCCTGGGATTCCATAGAATGCTGCCACGATAGTTAAGGCAGAACCATGGTTAAAGAGTCCCATCCTAGGAGAAAAGTGGGATATTGAAGAAATAAGCAAGCGATCAAATTTGTGCTACAATTGTATAGTGTGAAAGAGCTGCAACAGAGCTTTCTTCTGATCCAGTTTGACTAGCACTGGGTGATAAAAACCAGGTTCTTATTTGCTGGCATAAATATGCTGGTGGAGGAGTAGGAGACAGCAGAGGCAGCAGCAGAAGGGCAAATAGGACATGGCCACTGTGACAACTGGGGATGGGGGAGAGCAGTGAAAACCACCCCAGTCAGGAAACAAAGCTGCCCTGCCACCTTTTGAGGTGCTCAGAGCAGGTTCATCTTCTGATTGAAATGGTTTTGCTTCTGCTACTATTGTGCCTTGATTTATCTTTTTATATTTTTAAAAGACTTTGCCAATGGAAGTGAGATGTCCACTGGCATAAGTCAGAAATAGGATTCCAGTCATTATCTCAAGTTTTAGAAGTGCTGTGTTAAAAAAAAAAATTGAGAAAACTTCCTAGTGTCCCAGTCTGTTGTTTGTTTTCCATTCTTTCATGAATTTTTTTTTAAATCTGTTAAATTGTTAAACTGGTTCTCTCTCCCACAGAATTTATTTTTTAAAGGTTTGAACACTCAATTTGAAGCAACATATTCATGGTGAGACTGTGACACTGTCATCAAATCTTGTGGCAG
The DNA here is from genome assembly GCA_948472985.1 of Iguana delicatissima. Taxonomy (NCBI): domain Eukaryota; kingdom Metazoa; phylum Chordata; class Lepidosauria; order Squamata; family Iguanidae; genus Iguana; species Iguana delicatissima. Next base: position 190,235 of record CAOKZL010002041.1, read on the forward strand.
CAAATTTCATGAATTATGTTTTTGCATGTAGAAATACTTTCTTTTAACCATCTTGAATTTATTATCAATCAGTTTGACTAGATGAGTGCAGTGGATGAGCATGCTGAACTAGTACAGAAGGGAGGGAGAGCCTTCTATCTACTCTCTCTGTTCCATTCATAATTTTATAAATTTCATCTCTTCCTTAATTATCTGTTTCTCCTAAAACTCCAAAGTCCCCAAACTTAGACTGTCCACATAGGGAAGACACTTCAGTCCCATGAATCATTGTACCTGTAGTATTCTTTTAGAGGATGGGACAATGAAAACTGTGAATTGCATTTTCCTTTCTTAAGTCTTCATTTTGGATTTGCTTGCCAAAAACATCAGTGGCATCCGTCAAAAGTACCTCCAAGACTAATGCTGGTTTCATTTCAATTTTTCTCAGCTCTAATGGTTATATACCCAATAAATGCTGGATCACAAACGAGTTTAAGTATGCATATCATGCCATTCCTCTATTTACTGCAAATGATATTGCCTGCCTTTCCAATAGCATGCTTATGCTGAAGCGATATATGTGAACAGCCTACAAATCACCAACTTTGAGATTCTTCTTCTTCCAGTGTAACCATTTTGCCCAGCCTTCAAAATTAGTCTGTTTACAGTGAAATCCTATGCAGATTTAATCAGAAGTTAAGTACCACTGTATTACAGGCTTAGATTCATGTAGCATTTATAATCTTTTGTAGCTGTAAATTTGAAGAAACTGTTTAATAAATTGTTCTCATGAAAAAAAAAACTTAAGATGTATCAATGGTGGACAGGCCCAAAGGTATACTTTCTCTTAGCTTTTGTCTAGCTTTTATATACTAGCAAGTGAGATCTAATGACTCTATGTGTGGCAGAGTTTTTTTTTTTTTTGGCCTTTGATAATTCCAACCCACTGACCAGGTCAGTCTGCTGAGTCTGAGTGTGTGTATTTGAAGGTGGGTGACTGAGTCAGAAAAAGGCATTCTGTTTGTCCATTGCCCAACCTTCTGCTGAACCTTCTTGAGCTAGCTGGGATGCTATTGCAATCCCCTTGGCTTGTTGGGTTATAGGACTTCAATATCTAAGGCCATTTTTGCACTACACTATTATAGTGCTATTATTCCACTTTCAACATCTTGTAGAATTCTGGGGTTTGCAGTTTACTGAGGCAAAAGAGCTTTCTGACTGAGGATTCTAAATACTCCTCTATAAACTGCAAACCTCAGGATTCCATAGGATGTTGAAAGTGGAATAATAGCACTGTAACAGTGTAGTGTGGAAATGGCTCAGCCGAGACTGCCGACAGGAACGATGGACTTCCTGTACACCATGAGAACTATGACTAAAGTGATGTCTGGCCCTTTCCAGCCTGCTGGACAGAATCTGTTTTCTGTGCTACATAGGATCATAAATCATCTTGGTTTAGGGATGTAAAGAATACTCAAAAATAGTAAAAAAATTAAATGTGAAACATGTTTTTTGGACTGCTGAGAAACCCTGACAAGAAGAACGACAGACTGATGAGAATCTTCATAGTTCAGGATTTATTCTTCGCAAAATGCACATATAGTTGCTTTGTACAGAAAGCAGCATTTTCTCTGCAGAAAACTGCAGATAACAACCAGATGCAGATTTTTCACAAAGTTCCAAACTGTGGTAAGCTACACAGGCTTTTTTTTTTTTTTAAGACTTTCTCACAGTGGAAAGAAAATTACTAAAATTACTTGTTATTTCTTTCAAGAGCAAAATTAATGAAAAATTGCATCCCTGGGTAGAAAAACTTTCCATAATTATCCTGTTATTTCTCTGACCAGGTTTAGACTCAGAGACTCTGCATGAATGGGAAACTGAATAAGATGCCCCACCCCATGACCCTGATGGTTCTAAAGTGTTCCTTGAAAGCTCTTGGGAATTTTTTGTCTTAATTCAGCCAGTGATTCTATTGAAGCCTTGGTTTATTTCTGGAATCAAAAAATGGACAGGGAAGCTGATACAACAGTTATAGTTCTGCCCCTCTCATGTTGTAGTCCACTGATTCTTTAGAGGGCTGACAGAAATGAAATAAAATGAGATGATGATGAGAGCAATATCGGTGGAAGACTCAGACTGAATCCAGCAAATATGGTCCAGAATCAATTTGAAAGCCTACTCTATGACAATGCGGTCAAACTTTGTTTTCCTCTGCTACTATGTCATCTACAAAGAAGCTGTCCGAAACACTCTGTTTTAAATGATAAGGGATCTTTTACACTGTAGCTTGTGTGAACAGAATTCTGACTACCTAACAGCCCATTGTGAACAATCTGCTAACCATGCTGCAATAAAATCAGAATAATCCACTCTGACTAGGCTGCTATAGTTGATACAAACCCAGTAGATGTAACCTTGGTTCCCACTTCTTCAGGGTTAAGAGATACTTCTTCCATTTGTACAGCCTAAGGATGTGGAAAGTATCCTTGGAGATGAGTGCTACCATATGTGCACTGATTTTCAAAGAAGTAGCTGGGTTAGTCTCTTGCAGTATAAAAAAGGTGAAGCAGGTGGGAAGAAATGTGGCAGCATCTTTAGGAGCAGGTTTTTATTTGTTTGTCAGTTTCACAGATATAAACCCAGTTCTTCAGATGTGTGTTATGTATGCTAGATAACTGCTCTTCTTAGCTCATTAAACAGGGGACAAGGCTGATAAGGTACGATTCTATTATACCTGAAGGAAACTATTGATAGACCACTACTGAAAAAAGCTTTCTCTGGATTCCGCCATACTGAAGAACAGTTAGTCTCCAGGTTACTCCTGCCACTCTCACAAGCACACCTGGTAGGAGTATGGAAGAAGGCCTTCTTAGTGGCTGCTTCTAGGCTCTGGAACTACTTCCCAAAGAGGCTACACTGCCTCTCACTTTGCTGACCTTCCATTGGCCAGGTAAAGAGCTTTTAATTCCAATTGGGTTTTGCAAACTGATTGTTTTACAAGGAGAGGGCTTTTATTATTGTGCTGTGCTGTTTTTTTAAAAAAAACTTTTTGCCTTTTAATGGATATATCCAGTTTTTTAAAATTACTGATAGATTTAATGCACTTTAGAATGAGTTTTCTCTATGTTTTCTCTACACATGTTTTTATTTGTTTCTCTTTTATTTTGTAAGTCTCTGAGTGCTGGCTTTGGCAAAAATGTGGGGTATAATTAAACATATACAACACAATACAGTACAATACAAATACAATACAGTACTGTACCTCCTTTTAGTTCCTGTATTTGATGATGCCACCCAGTGGTAGGTTGGTATGCTGCAAACAGGCACCTCAGAGTCTCAGAAGGTACAGAGGTTTATTACATGGAAGGAATGTCAGACTCTGTGCTTCCTATCCTCTGCGAGCAGATGGGACAGGGATGTGAGCCAGCAATGCCTTTGTATATTTTGCAGTAACTAGGAATTCTTTAAAGTGTGTAGGTGTGAAGAGGTTAATGATGGGTATAAGTAAAGCAGGATTTTTTTCTCTTATCTTCTTAATATTATTCCTCTTTCTTTGGAAAATCTGGCAAGACAAACCATGATATCAAAGTATTCAAATGAGAAAGTACAAAGCCATAAACATATTGTTGATATACTTTATTATCCAATATATCTTGATTATTCTGAAGCTATGTTTCCATTACCATCTAGCACGAAGTGTGTTAATCGTTGCTGTTTTTTTAAATTAGTATGCTAAGATAATGGAGAGTACAAATGTAATCCTTTTGATTGAATATTATTACAAACAGTATTAAACACTGAATGGGAATGTGCTTCAAGCTAAACACATCAAACTCGAGCCATTCTGATTTATATCTCATTCCTGTTCTCCACATTAGACTGCACTGCTGCAAGCAGGGGGTGGCATTGTTTCAGCTAAATAAGTATCATATGCCAAAATGTATAATTCTATTCTTTCTTTGCTTTTCGAAACTTGAATTTGCTTTACTACTATAGTATTACTACAAGGACAGGATTGTCCTGAGGCTAAAATATGATGAAGTTAGGGCAGGGTAACCACAGTCTGGAGCCTCTCAAAAAAAATTTCATATTGTTTGGGTGTACTCTGATCTCCTCACACACTGAAAGAATATGTGAATGTTTTTGGGGGACTATCCATACAGCCCTATTCGCATTACCCATGCCAGCCCCACACTCTGCTGTTGTGCATCCAGTAACTGTGGAAATGCCCATGTGCACAGACTGATATAAACACACACTTTATTGATCCAGGAAGTTGTCAGTGGAGAAGCTCTATATGAATTATATCAGTAAGTATCTAGGGCCCTTTTTGCACCTTACCTTGATAGCGCGACGAACTAGAGCCCTCACGATATTGCCAATATTGCAAGAGGCCCAGTAGAGAGCCCCTTGCACTCCGCACACAGCAGGGCATTTGTAGAGAGCAACGGTCCCCGCCTGGTGCCTCTTCCGCATGTCAGTGTCGTGGGCCACGCCCAGGTCCTGCCCTGTCCATGCCCCACCGGCCCTGATTGGTTGATGGGTTTTCTTTTTTTTATTTTGTTTTCGCTTATCGTGCTAATGTTAGCACGATAGATCCTGTCAACAGGCGATCGCAGCAGGTAGCAGGGCTCACCCCTCGTAATAGGCTGCCCCGGAAAAGCGGGCTTCACCTCCGTCATGCGGTTATGGGCGATACTTCTGGCGCATCATTTTCGTCTTGTTCTGACATTCCACAGCTGTCCACCAGTGTCCCTTCCATCCCATATCTGCTGCAATCTCCTGGAACACTTGCATGTTCCTCTGGCTACTTCGCAGGAGCTCCTGATACCTTGGCTGCCCCCAGATCTCCAGGAGATCCTCCATCTCAGTGAGTCGCCATGCTATGCCTCTGCTCTGCACCCTCTCGGGGGAGCCGGGCGTGTCCATGCCACCCTTGCGTCGGGCACCAAGGGGGCACACGTTTTCCCCACGGAGCTTCGGCTGGAGCTGAGGGCAGGGGGGAGAGCCCCTGCCCACTACTAACGTGCTAACAATAGAACCAATGAACTCCTGGCAAGGGACTGGCAATCGCCCTTATGGGCGACCTCAGATACTTTCAGGAGAGCCTGCCTGGGCTGTCTGCCTGTCGCTGGCTGATGACACCTGTGTCTGTTTGGTGAAGCCCCCTAGAAGGCAAAGGAAGTCGCCAGCTCAGGACAGTTGGAGCTAGGGGAGGAGTGAGTGTGAGCTCCTGTTTGAATGGTGAGGCGAGTGTGTCCGTTGCGTGGCGTGCAAGTGATCATGTGTTGTGTCTGTGTTGTGTGTGTGGTGCGTCTGTGGTGTGTCTGGAGATGCCGCGGGAGGGGACCCTGTGGGCCGACGACGAGGTGAAGGTCCTTCTTTCCCTTGTCGTGGCCAGAGAAGGTGTGGATTTGCTCATGAAAAGCACTCCACTACCCAGCAAGGCCCTGTATGGGGGCCTAGCAGCGGCCCTCACAGCCAAGGGCTTCGAGAGGACAGCGGCCCAGGTCACCAATAAGTTTAAGGCTCTAAAGTGTCGCTTTTTCGACACTATGGAGCTCTTCCATGGCCATCCGCCTCCTCATGCCCAGCCAAAGTTCTTCGCTGCCATGTTCCGCACATGGAAGGCGGTGGAGAAGCCCAGGTGGTCCAAGAGGCACAAGGGCAATAAGTGACAAAGCACATACCCACGTTGTCCCTGCTCCCATGGCTCTGTGGGGGGGGGGCAACAACCCGGCTTTGGAAGTCCTGGCCATGGTGTCACTTCACTTTCATGAGCCACTCAGCCGCATTGCTGGCCTCAGAGCTGGGTGGCCACCTGACAGGGCTGCCCACAGGGACAACCGTGGGGGGTCAGTCGCCTCACTGCCATCCCCTCGCTTCTGTTGTTCCCACAGGAGCTCAGAGGCATTCAGTCCGTGTGCCGCCACCCACTTCAGGATAGCCCGGGACGCGGGCCATCCTTCCGATGGGTCTGCCTGTGTCGAGACAGTGACAGCACCCCTCTTTGGGGGTGCTGCCATAGCCCCTGGCACTGACTGTCCCGTACCCAGCTGAGATCTGCTTTTTTCCCCTGCCTGCAGCTCGCCGCAAGACGAGGTCTCTGCTGGAGTCCTCATAGTCATCAGAGGGGGAGGGGACATCGGTGAGGCTTCACTGGGCCAATGCCCCCGCATCTGTGGAGGGTGAAGCTGCCAGTACAGGTGAGCACCCCTATCCTGCCATGCAGTCCCCTGAGACAGCAGGGCTGTCTGCTACCAGTCCCCCTGTTTACTGTGCCCAGCAGCCACACTACATTCATGCACCTGACAGGGAATCCTGCCTGGGCTCACCCCTCCCCTTGGGGGGGAGGGCTGGGCGGCTGCAGCTGCGGCTGATCTTATTGTCTTCGCCCCCCCGCCACAGCTGCATCTGGAACCACTCCCCACAGACTGTCCACCACCTCGGAGGAGGACGTTGATGTGGCGGATGATGGGGCCAGGGGCTCACCCAGCGTGGGGTTGAGCTATGTGCATGGTGAGTGGCGATGGTACTGGTCTGCTGCCACACACACAGCCATGTGTGGTCGTCTCTCCCAGCTTCCCTGCACACGGAAGCTCGAGGAGTATTCCTCCCTGAACTTCTGCTGTTGTGTTGTCCCTGACAGGAGAGGGACCTGTCCTCCTCCAGCAGCGGATGGCCAGCGTGGAGCCCCTGGGGTCAGCTGTGCGGTGTGTGGCCTCTGCAGCACTGGCAGCTGGCATGGAAGGTGAGTGCAGGAAGAGTGGTGTCCAGACAGGAGTCCCCCTGTCCCAGGCCCATCCGCAGTGATGGTGGCTGACTGTGGGTGCTGAGACAACTCCTGCACACCCATGGGCACTCAGTGACAGACTGCTGTTCCAACAGGTGCAGCTGGAGTTGTCAAAGGGCCAGCGCTGCTCACGGTGCTGGACTTGCTCCTGCGAATGCGGGAGCTTGAGGAGCGGGTGGCCTCGTTGGAGGAATATTACAGGAGGGAATGTGAATGTCTGGGTGGCTACTGCTTGAGGCATGACGTTGGGGCCGCTGCCAGGCTTCTCATGGCCGGACTGACATCTTGTTTCCACCTGTCTTTTCCCTGCAGATGAGACCCTCCTGAGGTCTGTCGAGGCCATGACGACGGCTGTGGTGCAGAGGATGGGGTTCCTGGAGATGGTGGTTCAGTATTGCCTGGCTGCACTGGAGCAGAATGTGGCTCAGCTGCTCCAGTGGAAAGAGCAGGTCACGGGGCCCCGCTGAACTGTCACTGGAGGTGGCCGCTGTATATAGTTGTATATTTGATAGTGTATATTTTCTGTATATAGTTGTACACTTACGGTTTTGTATCTGTTTGCTTGTTTTTGTGATTACCTGTTCTTTGATCCTGTATGTTTCCTTGTCCTACCTCCTTCTGTGTTGTCTGTAATGTTCCCATGTGTATGTATAATAAATCTTTCTTGTTTCTTAACAGTAGTGTGTGGTTCTTTGTGTGAGGTGGGGGAGAAGTTGTTTGGGGTGGGAGGTGGGACGGCCATAGGAGTGGCGGGGGGGATGGGGTTTTCGCTCTGCTGTGAGAACTGGGCTGACCCTCAGCTCTCAGGAGATGCTAATCTGCACTACGGTGCTAACCTGCTTACGTGCTAAGGTGCTAAAGTGCTAACGATAGCGCCATTTTTTTTAAAAAAAATAGTCGACCAGACCCCGGGGGCTGCTGTCGTCTCGAGTGTGGCGACGCAACCCCGGGGTGGGCTCTTGCGGCGACGTGTCGGGCAGTGTTCTCTGCTGCCATGGGGGTAGCGGCGTCCCTGCTGCTGGGCGGGCCTTCCCCTGGGAGTTGCTGCGTGATGGATAGGCAGCTGGGACTGCCCGCACCCCGCCTACTCCCAGGTCCTTCGCATAAGCACACCGGATGATGGCTCCGCAGGCCCGCTGGTTGCACGAGGGATGCGTAAAAAGGAAGTTATTTTCACCTTTCAGGCAAAAATGAAAAAACGCGACTTCAGCACTACCCACGGTCATGATAGCTCCTGGTCAGCCAGAACATCATGCAGTATGGTGGCTCGTGAATGGGGGAGGGAGCATGCTTAATACGCTTTAAAAATGCCATGCGAAAAGGGCCTAGGTCTCCTACATAGGGCTGCCAAATTTTGAGTGTTGAATGATATGTTGAGTCTGCAAGTTGGGGTAGACCATAGGATGACATGATGTGACCCTGTTCTTTCAATGCATGAAAGGAAGGTAGAATTATCTCATGTGTGTGTTTGTTTTTCTTAATCGTGGTGCACAAGAATAGATCACTGTTGCTGCTTCAGTCCAAGGACTGGAACAAAGTCAAGCACTATAGCATAAGGCTGGGACCTGTATTATTCTGCACAGCAGGATGTAATGTCAGTCTTCTTAATGAACATTCGGCTAATGTCCACTTTTTCATTGCCTTCATTTTGTAAATGAAATTCCAAAGGACAGTTTGAGTCATCATCATGGTTAGGGAAATCTGACCCAATCATGTTGGTTTTATTCCACTACCAGAAAATGGAGAACAGCCACACTGATTGTCTCATGAATGGTTCTGTTCTTTAAACCTTGATCATATGTTTCTCAAACTTCCTTCCACAGCTTTTAATAAAGTTGCTAAAGAGACTTCACTTGCAGGGAATGATGCTGTAGCTCTAATACATTCAGGTGCTGCAATCTTCTAAAAGTTCTCTGTACCTTATGAAAACTTAGCACCTTGGTTCCTGTGATTTGGGAATGTGTTTTGTATCACAACTACAAAAAAAAAAAAAAAAAAAAGTGAAATATTTAAGAGTACTATTTCCATATGGAAATAAACTGTTGACCTTCAAAATAATTTGATAGGAACACTTTAATTTACTTTAGTTAAAATATTTAAGATTAATCTCTCTAAAGCTATTTCCACATGATGGCACTATCCCAGCATGTGGACGTGTTGAAGCTGGTCTGTGATACGTGCCATCACATGACACCATTGCTGTCCCATCCCTGTCATGCCCCTAGCAATTGCAATTGCATGGTATACCATTACTGCAAAAAATCTGGTAATGGCCTCCCTCCCTTTGTATAATGATCACATTGCGGTGGCTGTGTGGGAAGGGTGGAAGCACTATGAACCTCTTTCTTCTCAGTGCAACACAAGAAGAGGCTGGCTCCACTGTGGAAGAAAGGAGCGTGCCCCAAATGCTACTCGTTCACTGGCAGCCAGTGGGGTATGGAGAGGAGCATTCAGGCCCTGCTGCCATCTTGGCAGTGGCACTGCTGGGATGATGCTGGGACATCGCGTGATCACCATATGGTGCAGAAATGGCCTTAAATTTAAAAGAGTCTTCTCCAGCTGATAATCTCTAACTAGCTTCCTCCTCAGACAACACTCCCCTACCTAGTCACCATCAGCTACCTATCCCACACCATGAGGAACAAGTACTCTGTTTTTGCCTTTCTCTAGCTGTTCCTGTTGCCTTTGGCTTCTAAGACGATTCTGTTTCAAGGACTAGTTGAAGTTCCCTCTTAAGTTCCCATCATAGAGAAACCATCTGGATTCAGCAACTTGCTTCAGGTTTCCCCACAACCTGACAGCCTATGTTCTTTCTCATTCAGCAGGTCCAGTATTCAGATCTTTATGCATTAGGAAGAATTCTTCTATTGATACCTTCTTCCATTCTCAAGTTGGGTTTTCTCTTTCCCCAGCAAAGAGTTCCTAATCTTTTAGACATCAGCTATCTTCCAAATCACCACAGCAATTATCTCCAACTGTGTCTAGCTGACCTTTTCTTTGACTCTTCTGGTCAAAATTGTTGACTAGTCATGAACTTCACACAATGTCTCTCAGTCACCCCTGCATCCAAACAAAGTTAGCTTCCCATCCTATTCATTTTTAGACTATCAGTCTGAAGTCTCCCTTCCTTTGCAATCATAATAGAAGCAGCCACAAATGTTTAAGCTTATTATACATGGAAAGCCAAGTTTCTGACTTAATCATTGACATTACAACTTCACACAGAGGCAACATTACTAGGTTTTCAAAGTAGCAAGGAGGAACACTCAAAATTGCAGGTTGACAATTGGGAAAAGCTATTAACAGGTTTCTTCTCCCTCAATACCAAATGAAACTACTGTTTCAGTTAAACTAGGCATCCACTTCCCTGTAAAAGTAACATATTGCCCACAGTCATAAATTACATTTCTGTCTTTTTGAAGGGTCCACACTCCAAAATACAGAATCTTTTGGCATCTTGTTCAGTCTACATAGAAGCGAAAGCTTTCTAACCCTCAAACAGAGGCCACCCCTTATAATAAGAGATACCTGCCAGCCCTATAAGAGACAAACTTTCTGGATCTTAAAAAAGGCACATCCCTTATATAATAAGGGACATGTGGCAACCCCATTTACAGGCAGCACATGGAACATAGAAATAACAAGACAGAAACAAACAGATTAAAACACAATGGTTCTTCACAAAGGGTAAAGCTCATATAGAAGGATAAAGGACAGAACACTGATTTCTTTGAGTGGAAAAAAAAGCCCTCTGGAATTCTCCATGTAGTGCTACCTTAAATCAAAAATATGGTATAAAATAAGTAATCTCCTATTGGTAAATTGTCTATGAAATCATTTTGATTTTGGCAGCTTATTTTCCACTGTAAATTAAACCTTGTCTGAGTACTTTAGTACCGATATTAGTACTTTAATCCAGAGAAGCTATTTTGACACATTTTTTTAAACTTTCCATACCATAAGGCATTGTCATGTTGCAGTTGTGTTCTAACATAACAATGAACTATACCTCCAGGTGTGGGTCTTTGTTACAGAGCCATAATAACACTGCTTTCATCTTATCATACATGGAAGAGAGCATAAGATGGCATGTGCCTTAGAATACTAATCAACTTTTGTGCAGGAGGGGACTCAAAATTGTATAGAAGTGTACAGTATGAAGCATAATGGAAATAATACAAATTTTACTTGCTTGAGGATTTTTTTAAAAAAACTTCCACTTTACACACTTTGACCAACCAGTAATAGAAAGCATTTCTGCTATCTGTTTTATAGTCAGAGAAATGATGAAATGATATAAGCCCAAAGCACCTGGTTTTCTAAGAAGGGAAGGCTCTGAATTTACCATAATTGTCTGGGAAATATTGAAAAATCTTTGGCCTTTGCAAAAGCTTTAAAGAGATGATGGATGTCTGCTGAGGATATGTAGTGACTGAAAGCTCAGGTACATTGTATTGGCTTCCTAGACTCTTGTTAGTAGGAGAATGATAAACATACAAGAATATAATCACTTGTGAATTTCTCTCTTGTGTTTTAATAAATCTGTCTGGAATTATGCTCAGCATTTATATTTTTGCTGGAAGTGGATGCAAGTCTTGTTCTGAGAAAATACCAGCTGAGTGGCAATGTGGCCTCCACAATACTTGTGAGCATTTTGCAGCTGCTTAATCACAACAATTTCATGACAAAATAGTCTGCTTTTGTACTATTTGGACAAATCACTCTGATGGGAACTTTGATCATAAAAGGGCTTTAGGATGAAGGCAATATAATATTTCTGGAACTTGGATCCTGTCTGTTCGAAATGCACATTACAGAAGCCCAGTGTTGCCTGTACTGAGAGATTTGCTTAATTGGCTGCCTACTGCATATGGTAAAATGTAGTAGTATCTAAAGACTAATAAACATATTTTACTCCAGCTGGACTAATTTGGGCATTTGCATTTGTATTAAAAATTCAAGCATTCTCCTTGAAAGTCAGCTCAGTTCTACCACTGGAAGTTGGAAAGATGCACTAGGGCTGATTTTGCTACAAACTGATTTATTTATTTTTGAACTGTGTTTCCCTGAAGCATTTTACTGGATGTTAGGAAGCAGTAAATGTTGGGGGAGGGTGTCAGGTGGGAGGATGAGCAATTTAAACATGGCTTTTGAGAAAAGTTCTTCTGAGATCCAACTAAACTAGTTTATCTGTTGCCAAAAGGAAACATGAAGGCTGCATAAATTTTTTAGTGATTCCAGGTTGAATCCATAGAACACAGATGTAAATTACCAAGACAATTTGCCTGTGTTATTAAATACATTTTGTTCCATTTTTTTCCAAGTGCCTCATTAAAAATACCTTTAGGGTAAACTTGCTTTAAATCAGAATCTTCCATGGAAAGTATAAAAGGAAAAAAATGTTTCCATAAGTTTCTTGTTCCTCCATGAGTTGCCAAACACTTGGGGAATTAACTATAGCAAACATGTTATCTGTAGAATGTGGCATATGCTTGGGGGCCAAGAATATAACTTCACACTATGTTTGCTCTCTTGTTTATAATCTGCCAAATGTTTCCACCACCATGCTCTTCAGCTAAGCCAGTGGGTATAGCCTGAGACCAGACCAGGCATAGCAAGAGCTGTGTCACGCAGGCTCCCTGTGATCTAGAAACTGGCCTTAGTATCTCATGAAACTTGAGGTGTGAGGAACTAACAGATATTCTATAATTCCAAGTCCTGCCGGTTTACTCAGGATTATGAATATAAATCAATAAATCAATATAATTTATATATCACTTGAATCAGGGGACAGCAAAATGCAGCTGAGGCACACATGAAGCCTCCAAAGTTTCAAAGGTTGTTTTGCACCCTCCCACCTGCCCAGCTAATGACAACAGCAACAATCCAGTACAAATATGAATTACTGTTCCCAGGAGCCTTCAGGAACAGCAACTCATTTTTTAAATAAAAATTCTCTACCCTTTGCCATCCTCAAATTCTCATTTTTCAGAATTGGAAGTGGACTTTTCCCCACTTATGATTTGGTTTTTCATGGGGTACATTTCCTAGGCTTTTTGGCCCCTAAAGGGCCCCAGGAGCAAGAAATTGGTCCCTGGATCTCCTGAAGTTTCTCACCCCAGCTTAAATGGAAAAATACCCCATGACTTGGCTGACCATTCTTTAAGAAACACAAAAAAAGATTTGCTTATGGGTAAATATCCCTTCAGGCATTGTTTCTTCTTCAATTCATTGAGCATGAATGGACAGTGGGATTTTTTATTTGTAGTGAGACATAAATTATCTCCAGGCTCAATCTGATTATCTACAAAATAAACCTAATTATCCTCCCACCAAAAGAAACAGCTTAGTTTATTGCTTAGCCAATCCAAATTTATTAAGTCTATACACAGCCCTGCAATGTCCCAGTCTCTGGGACACAACTTACCTGTTCTTACCTTTCCACAACTTACCTGTTCTTGGTGCTGGAGCACAGGGATTACACGAGCAGCCTCTTGCGAGAGGCTCTCACATCCCTTCTGCTTTGTCACCGCAGCTGCTTGCTGGTCGTGCGAGCGCCCCGCCCACGCCCCGCCTCTTCATACTGCAGTGCAGCCTGGGAGTTGAAGGCTGGTGCTGAGGCAGGAAGTGTGACCGGCGCAGCTCAGGAGGCTGTGCACGGCAGGTAAATGCGCTCCAGGCCCCTAAGCGTTGCGCGACTGCATGGCATTTTCGGCTTGAAGCCAAAAATAAGAAAATCCGTTAGTGGTTTGCGTCACGCTCTCGAGTGTCACGTAAATGTGAGTGCATCATGCAGACCGCTCCTCGCATTTACGCGACACTCAAGGGGCTCTTTCGCTTAAGAAACGCCATGCAAAAAGGGCCCATGTCCCTTCCAAACAACTTTGCAGATCCCTTTGAATGTTGTTGTATATATCATTTTCTCATATTTGTTGTACAGAAACCCTTGGTATAGTGTTCATAAGATAACTGTTTAGGCTTCATTAAAAAAATGTTGAGGTTGCTTATACAAATGATGAGAATTGTTTATTTGTTCAGAGGATGGGGTTGAGGGAGAGAGAGAGAGAGACAGAGAATGTCTGAACTATTAAGTATTGCTGACAAATCTTGTAGCTGCTGTTAAGAGACAGAAATAACAGTGGAACACAATGCTTGCAGATTTAAATCGCACGCACACATAGTTTCCTACAAAAATCATTTTTTAAAAAAGAGCGAAAGGAATCAATCAAACTAAAAAGCATCAAACCTTGTGAGGCTTTGATTTTTAGTGTGATCAAATCATTATGCCTTACAAATTGCTAAAATCCTATGAAATTTAGGGAGTCACTATAAGTTGACAGGTGACTAGAAGGCATATAGATATACACCACACTGTCTAATGCTAAATATCAGAAATGTAAGGGCTGTAAAAGTGAGATTCACTGATTGCATGCAGTGCATGAGCTGTGCTGTCCCAACATTGCCTTATTTATCTTGGTTGCCCTCCTTTGGACACATTCCAACTTGATAATAAACACTAAATGCTAAACACCAAAATCTGAAACTAAATACAGAACTCCAGGAGAAATCTGTCTAAATCAGATCAGAATGGCATTCTTACTTCCCTTGATCTGGACACTCTGCCTCACTTGATGCAATCAAAAGTTGCATTAGGTTTTTGTTTATTTTAAATGGTGGATTTGTGTTTAGTTTGTGAGACTATTGTGTCCCCCAGATCCTTTTCATTGCTGCCAATCTAAATGTGGCCCTCTCCTATTTGTTTGATTTTTTCCACATAAATATAGTACCTTATATTTATCCTTGTAGAATTTTTGTTTGGCTGTTTTAACCGAGTTCTCCAGTTTGCTAATAATATTTTGAATCCTGACTTTGGTCTTCTGAGGTATCAGATATCTCACTGAGCCTTATCAGGTAGATTTGTGAAGCGAAAAATATAAAAGACAAAAGGCAGAAGAGAAAAGAAGACTGGACTTCAAGATGAAAGCCAGATTCAGACCTATTGAAGACATGAGCAGAATGTTATTTTCTGCAGAGAAAGCAAGTTTCCTTCATAGAAAACATTTCTCCACAGAGAATGCTGTTTTCTGTTACCCCCCCCATTTTTGTGAGAAGAAATCTCAAACAGCAAATTGCAGAGGGAAGAAAAAATAGCCGAAGTGTTTGTTCTTGCCTAGAAGACTTAAATTTATGAAGATTTATATCCCCAGCTGGGATGAAAAATTGGATGTAGACCATATTGTGATCACTGGCCAATATTAGTTAATAGTCTAACTTCCCTCTTACAAGCTAACTAAGTTTCAGGACCATGTCATACCTTCCTTTGTTCCACTACTCTAGATTCATATCTGGAAACAATGAGATCGTATTTAAGGACTGAGTATCCCCAGATCAAACTAAATGTCGTTTGCTAAAGCTCTGCTGCTTATTTTTGTGTGTTTGTTTATTTTAACAGGAAAATAATTCTTCTTCACAATGGACCATTGCACATTAAGGGGAGAAGGTGCCAAACACTTTTTTTGACCACTTTCAGTTCTAAATTGTCTCTCGCAGCTTCCCTCCTCCATAGAAGATTTCAACCATACATTTGAAGTCGTACAGAGAGGAACCATTTGGAGTGGAGAAACACAGTGTGAAAAAAGCATTAAGTACCCACTTCCCACTGTTTCTTTTCTTCTAATTGCCCCCTTCTGAAGAGGACTTTCCTGCACAAAAGATCCACAGGGCTAGCATTAACACACCTTTGTCCAGAGAAACATAGAATGAATGGGGGGGGGGAAGGTTAAAAGACATTAAAGGGAGAAAATACATTTTGCCTTTAAGTCATGGGAGCTAAGTATAGGGATAGATGAAGCTCTCTCCTTTTGGTGTGGGTTATTTTTCTATGCTTTACACATAATTCCATTCTTTTCCATTTTTGCTTTCATCTGATGCTTAAAAGAAAAGAAATGGGAAAGTATTATCCAAATACTATTTTAATTCGCTCTGTTTAGAGAGATATTCAAGGAATCTGAACTTCTACTTTGCAAAAACTAATTGTACTTTAAAACAATACAAACCAGCCCCAATTTGGAGTTTATGGATAACTAGACAAATTCTGAGGACACTGGATCTTTCACACTTTGCATTTAAGAGTTAATATTATTAATAAACATTATATATGTGTATTTAAATTTGAGATAGCCATTTTATGAAGGAAAAAACACCTCGAAAAGAGAGAACAGAGAAAAGGTTACTGACAGCTAAAAGAGAACCTACTGCATGTTTTGTTGGTCATTTCTTTCTCTTTCTTCCACCTTGCAACTTTAATTTTTATTTATAACACTACAAAACATAACACTACATAACTACACAACTAGGTAACTACAACTGACCAACTGTACCCCCCACAGTAACCTATAACACAAATGCAGTTACAACACAACCCACCACACAAAAGTGATTCCTACACTTAATTTCTGACTCACTGGGATAAAACTTTTCATTATTCATTTCTTAAGACACATTAAATGGAAGGCCATGCAGAGGAGTCACGGTACCTTTGCCCCTTTGCATTGATCATGAACAGATGTTACAAATAAAAGTGCTTACCAAATAGCACAACTAAGAGTTTTATGCTGATGCCAACCTACAAGCTACAAGAATGCCAGTAATGTTATAAGAAAGCAATGACCCATATTTCTCAAAAGTAGCATAAATAATGCATTCCAATTTAGTGGCTTTTGTACCCAAGCCAGGCTCTCCTGATAATATATGTATTATCTTATTCTGTACTCTCCATTACTCTGCCAGTTCATGTGAACAAGATGTCTCAGTTTCTTATTCATTCCAAATCACAACTCCCACAAGAACTGCTGCTGCTACATCTATGCTCCTCTCCAAAGTATTTAAATTATTTATCCCCCTTTCTTAGGGCAGCAAATGTCCATTGCATACCTTTGGAAAACCTGAATAATTCCAAAGTTTCTAACTTACTGGCAACTGTAGACTGAGTACATCTTCCAGGCTATGTAAATTATACACTGGTCAAAATGGATCTTTAATGTGAATTTACCTTGCCTGCATAGAAATGCATGGGGTAAAATGTGGCATATTTCCATTCAGGTAATATATCTTTGAAAAAAGTGTGGCCCAGCATTCTGCATCAGGTTCTTAACTAAATAATCTCTCCTGACCCACACATCCTAAATCTGGTGGAAACATCATTTACCCATGGTGCTATCACTGGTGGAATGTGTTACAATCATGATTAAGTAGTGATTGCAAATACAGAAATTTACCTAAATATATTAATTCATCCCATATTTGTGACAGTGTAACAGTGTAGCGCAGAAAGACCCTCAATTTCCAGAACTGCACTCAGCAGCTTGTGGCATTAGTGACTTCTGGAAAGATAAAAAGAGGCAGATGAAGATGATGTTTTCCCCTCTTTTCCTCTTGAGTATGTCTGGTGGGTGTGGTGAAGGACCAAGCCTTTTCTGCACCTGATATTTCCAAGCAGTTGGCTGTCTTTATGAAGCTTGAAGATTATCGTCAGACCTGAATATGCCAGGGCTTTAGCATTAACCATAGTATGGGGAACTGGGACTGAGAGGTATATTGTCTCTGATGATGCATGTAGTATATAACCATCCATAGCTGGTAGCGCCTGATGGTTTTACCCACTATTAATTTGCCTAAGCCTACTTTCAGGCCATCCCACTTAGTGGTTACTACATCTTTTGGACAAGAGAATTAATTAACTACATACTATATAAAGAATTTATTTTATCTTCTGAATGTCTCATCTATTAATGTTAAGTGGATATTCCCAGTTTCTTAAGGAAAGAAAGAGAAATTTCTTTCTATCTGCTTTCACAAAACTGTGCATAATTTTATATGCTGTCACCATGTTTCCCCTTAATCATATTCTATAAAAACTAAATAATCACAAATTTTGTAATCATTCTTCACTGGGAAGTGGTTCCAGCGTCTAAATCATTTCTGGTTCTGTAAACTTGTTAGCAACATAGGTCACTTACCATTTGTCCCTAATGCAATATCATTTGCAAATAACTTACAAAGAAGCAATCCTGACAGACATCCAATGTACTATGAGAAATTGCAGTTTATTTACTTTTGATTTCTTTGTTTTTTTAAATTAAGCAACTGATCCTGAAGAGGATCTCCTCTCCTATCTGAGCATGATGGAGAAATTTAGGTTCATATTTTGATGCAGAAATAACTATTGCATACTTCCTGTGTACAACAGGATAGCAGGGGGAAAATGTGCACAACAGGATAGCAGGGGCGAAATGTGCACAAAAGCATGCATATACTTGCAAAATGTATGTGTATAAGTCTTTCAGTCACCTGTCAAGTTATAGTGACTCCATGCATTTCACAAGGTTTTCTTAGGTAAAGAATACTCAGAGATTTTACTAGTTTCTTCCTTTGAAATATAGCCTACAGCACCTGATATTCATTGGCTGTCTTTCATCCAAGCACTAACTCTGTCTCTGCTTAACTTCCAAGATTGGACAGGATCTGGTGCCTTTAGGTTGTTCATAATTATAAATATGGACATTTCAAAAATGCATAAATAACATACTTTAACT
This sequence comes from Iguana delicatissima, assembly GCA_948472985.1. Lineage (NCBI taxonomy): Eukaryota > Metazoa > Chordata > Lepidosauria > Squamata > Iguanidae > Iguana > Iguana delicatissima. Next base: position 208,604 of record CAOKZL010002041.1, read on the forward strand.
CCCACACTTGCAGTTTGTGAGGAACATTTTCCAACCTCTGTGATAGTTTAAATGCATTCTGAAAAGTGCAAATACACCAGCACTGAGGAAACATGTCTGAAATCGTTCATACACTTAGAATCAGAAAACAGAAAGTGAAATAAAATCAGATAAAGTAAAGTGAAATGAACAGAATGCAGGATATACTTTCACCAGAATGAATTCCAGTTCCTCCCTTTGGGGGAAAAATGATTTTCCCTATATGGGATCAACTTGTTACTTCTGATTTACCCATTTTGTTTAACCAAATAAAGACCAACATGTTTTTTTTTTCTCCTTAGTACATTAACTGGGACAAAAATTACCTGATGGTCAACATCAAAACATTTCCTTTCTCAGCCCATGATAGCTAATTTATGGAGGAAAAATCATACAAAACATAAAATGGAACATGAATGCCAAGGCCAAAAATAATACACTTTTAACATATACGCATATATACAAAGATGTGACCAATTTTCCATGTAGAAAAAGTAAGCTTTACAATCTGATGTGAGAAGAAGACAGAATGACAATACAATGAGAAAGGGAGAAACGTCTAAGTCATTATCTTTTCAAAAATATGTTTAACCTTCTCTTAGGTTAACACAGAACAATAGTTTTGTGTGTATATGTGTGTGTGTGTGTGTGTATGGAAAGGTAACAGGTGGACTTCATTTGTAAAATGGATTATTTCTGTTCCATTTGCTACTCACATTAATCTTATAGGTTTTGTACAATCTTTGGATGAGACCATATGCCTGTGCTTTTGGCTGATATTTTTAGATTTTGTTTTTTTCAGATTGTGCAATACTGTACACATCTGACCAAACATAAACTATAGGGCTCACCCTGTTCTTGAATTAGTTTTTGAACAGTCCTGAACTTAAAGCAATGGGTTATGGACAACTACAGATTCATCACAGGTAACTACAGTGCTTTCACATGCCTATTAACCAGTCCTTGAACTTGTAAAACACTCATCTAGTCACCCAGACATGATTCACTGCTGTATTTCAGGCAGAAACCATATTGACAGATAAAGTTCCATTGACTTAAAAAAGTGATTAAAACCCAACACAGCAGAATACCAAGTGAACCAAACATTTACAATGAAAAATGCCCATTTGCTGGTTATTAAGCAGAAATAAGACTTATTGCTACATGATCTGTTTCACTGTAGTCACAAATGCTGCTCACTCATCCTTTTAACCTCACCTGGTGGATTTGTGTGTGTGTGTGTGATGCATGGATGTGTATGGCTACAATAAAGACTGCTAAATTAGTCAGCTAGAGTGAAATTTAGCCAGAATACAGACTATCCAATTACAGGTTTGTCAGAAAATTGTTTCTATTTAAAATGAGAAGGGGGGGGAACCATAGGAAATTCCACATCATCTTTAATAAATCTCATGGTATTACCATGAAGCTTGAAAACCTATGAGCCAGCTTGTAATGTGAGCTTCTTCATTAAAGCAGAAAATTGCATGAAAAAACTTTTCCACTCCAGTGCAACAGTTTCCAGTATGATGGATTGCTATGAGTATGTACTAGCAAAACCCAATGTGGCACGTTCTGCAAATCAAAGTATGAGTTTTGACTTGGAAAGAAAATAGAGTTTGGAAGTCTTGGTAGGTAACTTTCAAATGGGCATCTTATATGTAACTTTCATATTTAGTGCATTCCTATTTGTCAGCCAAAATTATCTTTTCACCTACTCCCAAGAATTCAATATTCAGACTGCCTTTAGGCAGAAATTGTATCAACTTCTATGCATCATTATTATCATAATCACAGACATAAACCACAAGACTAATATATCCTGCTTTCCTATCTCATTTTCTTTCAGCGAACACCATTTCCACGTGATGTCACTATCCCAAACAGCAGCAGGTTATTTCTGGTTCAGAAGCTGTGTTACCGCAGACGTCATTGTTATCCAGCTTCTATCCCATCCCCAAGCATTGCAAAACTGTTGAATTCTATTTCCAGAAGGAAAAAAAAAGTTAAGAGCCTGCATTAGTGCTTCAATCTCATCAACTGTCTTAGTGAAGAATTGTAATAGTGCTTGATAGCATTTCCTGTTATCTCAGATCCAGCAGTGGGCAGGCTGTGGGTGTGCCCAGCTTGTCCCTCCCACTGAGACCCTCTTGCTATGGTAACTTTGAAATCTATCACTTCTGCATGTTTATCTTAAATTTGTTCTTTTAAGTTACAACTTTTTATTTTTAAAAATACATTTTTAAGCATCATAATGTGAAAATGCAATAGTGTCCTGCCGTGTCCTGCCCTTACAATGATGCTTAGCTAGTACAGCTTCCAAAGTGAGGGGGGGGAAAGACCAAACAGGGGTGGTGGGTTGGGGTGAATGTGGGGCAGGGGGTGGCCAAGAATGCAGTAGTGTAGAAGGAACACCACTGGCAATATTGCTAATCATCTGCAATGAACAGAGAACAGAACAGAGCATTCCTAACCTGATGGCATCATGCAAATTGTAGTGCCAGGATTGAAATGCTACAACGCGCGAATGGCATCTAGTGTGGAAATGGCCCAAGACTGTAATGCCAATATAGTCTACTGACTAGTGAATTCTCCAGCAAGTCACTGAAATATTTTGCAATAGAGTATATATTCATACTGGTCTAAAAATTGAAACAAACACAAAAAAACCTCTACTAATACAATATTATGATCATTCAGTATTCTGATCTTGCAATACAAAAATCTCTCAATCTTTATTTCATTGCGTTTCTCCAACTCCTGCCTCCATTTTCTTTCTGTTGTCATTTTCCTGAAGGGAACATTGTCCCTATTTTGATACATGATTTCCTTAAATTACACACCCCTCTGCCCCATTATTGCTCAATGTAAGCACTGATATAGCTATGTTCCTGTGAAGTATTCAAAGATAAACATTTTGACTTGCATGCATCTATTTGTGTATAACTTGAAAAGGATTCTTTAAGTAATAATAACAATAATCTACCATTTGTTTTTTTTTTCCAGTGAGGGGAAACTGAAAGATAAGTGCACACCTTTTCTAATAGTCTTTCTACTCAGGAGTTGAATAAATATCTTGTACAAATCAGCTAATACAAATTTCTTTTCCATATTTTTTCTTATCACTGCCAATGCTAGAAAACTTGTAAAGAAGACTTGCAAATTTTATTGTCCTGGGCAGGAAAGGTTTTCTTAATAGATTAAGGTACATGCTAGACAAAATATTCAACCACAGTAGTTTTTTGACATTTCATTTTCATTAATAAAATGGACATTTTTTGTCAATAGAAATATAAATTCATGCAAAAATAGTTTCATACTGAAAACAATATATTTGGCACCAAATACAGTTTTCCACCATGGTGTACTACTTTGAGTGTTTGAATCTCCACTCAAAGTATCCCATAGAAACCCACCTGGTAATCTAGACAAGTCACACTCTATCAGCTCTAGACGAAAGCAATGAGAAACGTCTTTTAAGTAGATCTTACCAAGAAAATGCTGTAACCATAAGTTGAGGTTGCATAAGATAATGTTCACCTCCAAGGTATGTAACAATAACAACAAACTTGGAGAAAGACTGATTGTATTTATTTATTCCTTTTTTCCCTTTAACTAACACCAGTGAGAAGCAATGCCACAGCATATGGAAGTAGGTGAAGAAGATGAAAAGAGCATGCTTTATCTATGATTACTAGCAGCCCAAGTGGTGAGACCCCACTGGTGATCCCCTGTTCTCCATTTAGGCATTTGGTGAGTCTTCTCACTTGTTCTCATCAAGGCTTGCCTGCCTAAGCCTCTAGTAGGGAAAGGACTAACTAATCCTATCCTCACTGTTCATGTCTAAGTAATGAGTGACACACTTGCACAAAGTGACCAAGATTTCAATAAAAGTGAACCAATCACATGTTCTCATAAAATTTAGCAAAGCAATAATGACCTTATCACCTATTCTATAGATCTAGCTGAAGGTCATAGCCAAAGGCTTTAGAAGTACTGGACAAAGAATAAGGGTGAAGACTTAGATTGGGATGGTCTGCCGTGGTAGGAGGGCAAGATGGCACATTATTTCTCACAAAAGATTGAGACAGTTGGAGAAAGGCTTATTAGAGTCTGAGGTTGATGAGGGAAGAGAAATTGAGGGGAAAGAGTAGAGCATTAACAAACAGGAATGGAAAAGCGGGGGAGAGAGAGAAAGAGAGAGAGATGAAGAGGGAAAGTTTTGGGTCAGGTCACACAGTTATATAGTCACAACCAATCACACAAAACCTTACCTTATTCAAAACTTGCTGGCCAGCCCAAAAGAGAATAGATATTTAAATATGATAGAAGAAGATTGGCCCATCTACTTTTGATGGGGAGTTTTCTGGTCTTTCTTAAAATTCCACACTGTCCACTATGTACCTTTATACTATGGAATGTGCTTTGGGGTCCACATCTTGGTGACTCATCAGTTTCAATCAGGATGTTCTTATTCCTTTGATAATGGGATATGATTCATGAGTTTGAGGTGCTTCCACACCTCATGAGATTCTGTTGTTTTTCAGAACATTTTTTTTTTTACCAGTACAGGGTTAGCAAGTTTGGGTTAGGGGAATCTTTAGAGAATCATCTCTGGTCTGGAATTCATATTTTCATTAATCTCCATTTTCCAACCTTTGCCTGTAGTCAGTCTGTTATCTTTCCTTCTGGGCTTCCTGACATGCATTAATTCATTCCATACAAAAAGATGTATGTTCACTCAGTCCTGCAGACCTACATCACCCCCTGAAAGCTGGTATTGATTTTTCAACTACTGTTGGTTCAAGCTGCTTTTCTGTTTTGAAACAATGTTCTGAGGTTGCCTTGTTTTGGTCTAACTCCTTGGCTTAACCTTTGCTTTGCATGAGGCATAGAATGATGTTTGATATGCTATCTAGTATCATATATCCCAAAGAAACAAAAATTACAAATAATATAAGTACTGTGTGTGTGTGTGTGTGTGTGTGTGTATGAGAAAGAGTATTGTGCCTATAACATTGATCACATAATAATCCATGTTTTGTAAATAATAAAGCATAAAATTAAACAGAAATATAGAGCTATAATGGGATATTTGTTTCTGTGAGTAACACCATTTTCTTATTCTCTTGTCCTAAGCAAGACCACCTGGTATCGCCTCTTGGTGCTATAATATGTTTCACCCTGGCTGATTTGAGGCTATAGTGAAAGCAGACAGAAACCTTTAGAATCTCCATTTCAAAATGGTGCCAGATGATGCTGTGCATTTTCTGTGATGACTCAAAATATCCTCCTTCCATATAACATCCAAGTAATAAGAACAAAAACTAAGGTCAATTAGAAAAGGTAAAGGGAAGATATGTGTTGTTACCGAAACACACCCAGACTCATTAAACAGACAAGTTAACAAGAAAGACAAACAGAAAAATACGCTAAGTTATTCAAGAAGTCAAAAAGAAAGTAAAGAAAGACTCAGTAAGACCAACAGCTCCTCAGACTTCACCACAGCTTACTCACATGCCATCTACTACTCACAGAATGAAGAAATGCTGAAAGGAATTGTCTATATAACTCAGATGACCTTACATAAGCTCTCCCAATAAGCAGTGTAATTGGACAGTGCTGGTGAGATTTATGTGCCAACAAGTTGTCAACAAGCAAAGCTCAACTCCTTTCCTCTACTTCTGCACCCTACCATTATGACATCTTTGTCAACTGAAGACACACTAATTTCTTCCTGCTCATTTTTGACATTCAAATTTCTTGAGTAGTCCAAATCACTTCATACTGTATATATGTATTCCAGATCAGGTTCGGCCACCCTGTACACTCTGAGGCTGGATATTGGTCTGAATCATTCCAGTTTGCTTCATCATTTGGGATTCAGCCAAAGAAGAAGTTCCATAGCCTTACTGTAAATGCTTTGCATCTCCTGGGGCACTGATGTTGAAGGGATTAATTATTTTGTTTGTTTATATAATACCATATGATATGCATTTAGAGATAGTGTGTTTGAAACCTGTGGAAGCAATTTTTGTTTCCGTTCATTTATCCGAGTCCCAAGTGGTATTCTTCCAAATAAAATCTGTCCATTTACTTCTGTGTATTGATTTATGGTGCCAGTATTTTAATATTATTTGTGTTTTTTTCTTTTTTTCCATATTACATTTTTATTCTTCTAGTACAGAAAAAGAAAAGAAATTTTTTGTTGTTGTTGTTCTTATTGGAAAGGTGTGTTTTGACAACTGAAGAGGAGCTATGTTGAATCTAGGTGTATGCAATGTGTTTGATTACTGTTTAGAGAAGAAGAAAATCAGCTTGTTCTTTTGGAAAATGACTTAAATATATAAGAGTGATCTCATTGTACATTGAAATATGATGTATATGGTTATTTAAAGCTTTAGCTGTCATTTATAATTAATTTAGCAATTATAGGAAGAAGAAAAAAACAATCTTTTATGAATTTCAAATTATGCATCATAGTGGAAAGACAGGGTCTTTCAATAAATTATTTTATGACAAGTATCTGAAAGTTAGACTTAACTATTAGTTTAACATCTTTGTTGCAGCATATTTGTTTATTACATGCTTGTATATACATGCAGATTAATCCAGGTTAATCCATTATCGTTTATGGGAAAACATGAGTAGTTTCATAAATATTTTCAAAATTGGCTCTTCCTTGTGGAAGTAAAGATAAACTTAAGAAATATCGTTGCTTTAAAATAAACTATTCAGGTAATCAATACAGTCAGGTGATTGCTGGATCTTTACACAAAGGGGAGATTGGAGGTACCACTGGTAGGACCATCAGAAATTATGATTCTTGCTCATACACAAAGAATCGATGGTATATTTCAGGCCTGCACAGTTTCAAGTCAACTCGGATGCTTTGTTTCAAGACAAGCATTACTGATGGATATCTTATAAACATTTTTCCTTTCACTGAATCATCCTCTCCTCCTCCACACACCCACACCTGACACCTTTTTAAAACAATGATTGAAAGGAAATTTCAATATTTTAAACCATGGTATGCCTTAATTATTCCAAACAATATGTTATCCCGATTTCTGGGGGTCCTGTGAAGGACACCTAAATGCTCTCTAAATTATACAAGTTGGGGAAATTAGTCAAAGAGCACAAGTTAGCAATGCGAGAGGCAGGGTAACGTAGCGAGATCTTTTACCCAGCATCTACGGGGTCAGGCCAAGTCAAGACACAGACAGAGGTAAAATAATAATTGGTGTTTTATTAAAAATACAGTCAAACATGTGTATGCAACACACTCACACAGATAACTATAGAAATAAAGGTTGAAGTGGGATAGAGGAATTTTATGAGGAGGTTTGTTTTGGGAAATACTGCGCCTGTCCTGAAGCCCGGAAAGTCGGAGAAAAAAGGTCCGTTGAAGTAGCGTTCTCAGCACCGAGAGCTGAGGGGAAGGCTCGCCAAGCAAAGCGGCAGCAAGGCTGGATGGAAATCGGAAGCGATCCGAGGAAGTGGTCAAAGTCAGGGGTTTTTATAGGGGAAATTGCAGCCGTAGGCTAGTCTGTACTTGGGGAAAACAATGAGTTTTGGGCTGGAGACAAAGCCTCCGAAAGGTCAGAATTTAGCATGATTGAGTTAAGTCTGAATTGTCAATAGGGTAGTCAGTATGCAAACGCAGAGTGCTCGATGATTGAGTATTCCGCTCATCAAGCTGCCTGCTCGGGGCAGAGCATTCTTTGTAAGCAGCATGCATACATAATGAGGGTACTTGCCTGAAGTCTCCTGAAGCGGCAGTTTGGCTATTTCTGGCCTGCCTGTATTGTTGTTGAATATTCCAGTGTTAGCGACTGGGCCTGTTTGCGTGCTTGTCCGTGGACCTCACAAGCATGTGGGAAGGAATAGGTAAGGAAGGCCAAATTAGCGATATCAAAATGCTATCTGGTGCCCCTCAAGTCTGGCTAGAAACTGCGGTAACAAATAAAACTCCAATTCAGCGGTACTCTTCAAAGCTTACAAACCATGCTGTTTCAACTACAACTCCCAGAATCCCCCAGCTGGCATGACCACTGGATCTTATTCAAATTTGTAAATTAATCATTTTGTTAAAGCAGACATGCTACAAGTGTGAATGCAATGTTTGTGATGACACTTAAATAAAGCCTTAAATGACTTGGGACATTGATACTTCAAGGAGCACCTCTCTTTCTACATCCCCACCTGAGGCCTACTGTAGGGACCCTGTCAGCATGGGCAATACAGGTCAGTGTGGGAGAACTCAGGAGAGGGCCTGCTTTCCTGTGGTTCCTTTAGCGGTCATGGCGCCTGGCAACAGACAGAGAAATTTTAAAGTCCTTGTTATTATCATAGCCAAACCCTAGCAGCATTTGTGCACACAAACACACACAACAGGAGGTGTGACCCCTGAATCTTTGAAGGCAGCATTAAGCTGACCCTTTACTATAATATTGCTCATCCATCAGCTATTCTGAGCTTTCTCAATGCTCAACACTGAAAGGATTGGATCCAGGAGACGGAAAACTCTTATTCATCTGGGAGGAGTAAAATCAATAATGACTTCACCTCTACTCCTTGCCCATGTGTTATATTGACTAGTGATACAGTGTTCATTTAGTTAAGGATGTTTCTCTAGAGAGCTAGTGTGATAAAACGGTTTTGATGCTAGACTATGGCCATTTCCTCACTAGACTGGTATTGTGCTATTATTCCACTTTCAACAGCGTATGGAACGCTGGAGTTTGTAGTTTAGGGAGAGACCTCAAAGGCCCCAGGATTCCATAGGATGTTGAAAGTGGAATATACTATAGCTGTCCAGTGTGGAAATGGCTCAGGACTCTTGAGTAGTATTACTAGTTGTTGTTGTGTGCCTTCAAGTTGTTTCTGACTATAGCACCCTAAGGTGAACCTATCATAGGGTTTTCTGGGTCCAAGAGGATGTGATGTGCCCAAGGTCATCCAGTGGTGAATTGAACCCTAGCCTCTAGGGTTGTAGCCCAATGTTTAATCCACTACACCATGCTGGAGATGAGGGTTTAAATCCTCACTCAGCCATGGAAACCCACTGGATGACCTTGGGCAAATCACATTCTCTCATCCTCAGAGGAAGGTAATGTCAAACCACCTCTGAACAATTCTTTCCAAGAAAGCCCCATGATAGGTATGTCTTAGGGTCATTTTAAGTCATAAACAGCTTGAAGGTACCCAACAAACAAATTTGCTTCTTCATGTACAACTGCTAGGTGGATGTTTTGTTTTCATCTCTTGCTTGAAATGTGTTGGATTTATTCATGTTTTTGATCTTGCCAAAAGAAGAAAGATTTACAGAGTTTTAAGGAGCCACATTTCCCATGAAGCATAAACATATGTGATGAACAATGCAGTTTGTGTTATATCATTTTGTCAGAAATTGGCATTCACTGTCACTGCCTTGATGGTGGGGATTTGATTTGAAGTTTACAGTTCTGTGTATGGGGACTGTATACTTAGCATGTGTTGGATGCAAGGTTGCACTTTAATGTGTCAGTGCAGTGGCATCTTTCCTGATTTGCCCCAGTACACTGGGCTTGTCAGATGCAATAGACAGTAACACTTCTGATTTTCTCAGACTAGGGAATTATGACATGTTTACTTTCATATGTGAATGCAGGCAAGACATTCCTTGATTCTTCATACAATAATGCCCTTTTTCCTGTTGTTTAAAACTGGCAATGGTCAAGACTGAATTTATGCAGACTTTTCTGGAAACCTGCTTAAGATTAAGAAATAAATACATACACATACATACACATGAAATGCAAATGAAATAGTTTGTTTTTCATAACATAGAATGAGTTATGTGCTAAAAATACTACTTGTACAAAAATCAAGATTTATGGCAAAAATTACTTATCACCTCAAAATTCCCAAAATTGAAATAAAAGTATCACAGCTGTTACTTTTTTTTGCAAGGATAAAAATTTTGAGTATTCTTTGCATTCCTAAAATTATATAGGAATAAGAGGTGACCTCCATTTCTGCTCAATTGATTCCCATGTGCAGCTTCTACTAATGGGCAACTTCAGAGCCACTGTTCACCCTTATAAGGGTCTGTATCTTTAAATCAGCACTGAACAGCCCATCAATAGATGATATCTTCAAATAAAGAACTGTTCAAGGTAAAGTAGGACCTATGACCACTATATACACACTATTCCTTTAAACACTGTGGCTTGAGATGAAATAATAAGAGCAAACTACCAGGCATTAGGTAGACACGAAAGCTGATTGAATGCAAGGTGAAGAAAAACATTGATCATACAAGAAATAACAACATACACACATGCACAAACCCAAGGAGAGCTAAACAGAAATAATGATGAACTGCATGCAATCTATTTTGAACAAGCAAGGAGATTTGTGAATATTTCCCATCTCATGCACCTCAACGATGAACCAAATACAATCAATATCGTAGGAGAGAACCAGTCTGAACTGCTACTGCTGAGCACTGACACCAAAACAATAAATGGCTCCCTTAACAAATGATAGCATTCTGTGGAGAGTCAAAGACAGTAAGGTTAGTCAAGCAAAAGAAAAACAGTACTTTTGGCCCCAAAATTAGACTGAGCAACGCAGGGCAACAGAGGTGCTTAGTGGAGCCATGTAGTAAACTCTAGATAGTTTCTCTGACCCTGAGGCTACTCACCACTGCTGTCACAGTTGTGGTTGAATGAGTTTGATTTTCAACCCTAAACATTAGTTCATCCAATGAATGACAGTTAGAAAAGCACCCAGGCGATCATTTCATACTGCAGTTCTTCTGACAGGAATGGACTGACCTGATGCTCTGCTTTCTTCCAAAGGAAAGAGAGAGGCGTGGGTGTGGGTGAGAAGTAAAATCGTATTTTTGGTTACTAACAACTTCGATTATATACAACCTAATTCACTGACAGTATTTGTCAGGGTGATTTTTACCAGGGTTGGGATAAGTTTTTGTCTTGCCCTTTTTTCAAATGCATTAATTGCTCATAAGATTTGGTATAGATGAGGTTCATAAAACATAGCTTCCAAATCTGTGTTCAGTGTCAGAATCTAGCCAATGGCTCTTGTGATATACAAGTGAGATGGAATTTGGATATATGTTCCTCTCATATAATCTCACTTCCAGGACAGAGAATGAAATATCAATTTCAGTTTCTCCCACAGTCTTTTTTCCCCCCTTTCCTTTCCTTTCCTTTCCTTTCCTTTCCTTTCCTTTCCTTTCCTTTCCTTTCCTTTCCTTTCCTTTCCTTTCCTTTCCTTTCCTTTCCTTTCCTTTCCTCTCCTCTCCTCTCCTCTCCTCTCCTCTCCTTTCCTTTCCTTTCCTTTCCTTTCCTTTCCTTTCTTTCCTCCTCCTCCCTCCTCCTCCTCCTCCTCCTCCTCCTCCTCCTCCTCCTTTTCTTCTTCTTCTTCTTCTTCGTCTTCGTCTTCGTCTTCTTTTGACATTATGCCGGTTCCATTCTGTATATGAAGAAATTTGCAGATTTTTGGTAAATTTTTCAACAGCAAACTGGAATTAAACTTTTTACATTGGCACCAGGCAAATTTGGAGAAATAGATACTCCCAGCATGGAGAATACATATGACTGCATGCCCATATTAAAGATAGGGAGACACCCAGAAAAAGAAAGGTGACAACTCTACTTCAGCTCTAACATGGTGGAATACATATTCAAATTTAGATTTTTAACACTTAAGTGCTGGGACTAGAGTATGAATCTGTGTTAGGGTCTGCCCATACTATTTTAGAAAACCCAGAATATCTGTCTGCAATTCTGTGCTCAGCCATGGAAATCTAGTGGGTGACCTTGGGCGCATCACACATTCTTAGCTTTAAACCCCCATGATAGCTTTGCCTTAAGGTTGTCATAAGTTGGAAACAATTTGAAGGCACACAACATTACCTTCTGCACCACTCAGCTAGGAAAACAAAGCTGGAATGTCCTTTTTTGTATTGTCCAGAATGATACTACAGTCAAAGACTACTGAAAAATCCAGGAATAGAAAGGGACAGTCACCATTAATATTCATTTTGATAAAGAGTTCATTCTAAAGTGCTTGGAGCTCATATAAAGACTATCAATTAGACAACCTGCTGAAGTACACACACAAGCGCAAGAAAATTGGGTTCTGTAGAGAAGTAGAAGGGTCAGCTGAGAAAAAAGCTCACAGTGCCCAGATCCTGATTGCCTTCTGATTCTGTTCACTTAGAAACCTCTTTTATAACCAAAAATAAAATACCTTCCCTACCTTTTATTATTGTTTCAGAAAAGGTTTGTTAATGCAGCACATTCACTCCAGATAATCAATGATGCCTAATAGTAATAATCTTGTAAAAGTAAGAAGGATTTTTACAAACGTTGTTTCCTTCCTTGATGTTCTTTTTTTCTTTAAATCTCATTTTAGCACGGAGATGTCTGGCAAAAAGCCTGCATAATACATTACCCAAAATCTGAGGAAAATCTCCCATGGTTTCTAGCATCAAAGGTCATCTATTCTTCTGAGATCCTGATGACCTTTACATTAATTTTCTCTTTTATGGATTTTTATAAATTACTCAGAGGTTTAGATGAGTCCCTACCTTGCAGAGGTTAGAGGTAATTTGAAATATTAACTTTCACTAAATATTAGGTAAACATCATTCCAAGAATCAAATTACTTGCAGTGGCTAACAAATATAAGACATATAATTAGAGCAGGAGACTAAAAAAAAAATTAAATGTGCTACGGAAGGCTAGAAAAATGTTTGATTTCCATCTGTGTTACAAGATTTAATTCACTTCCAGTTCTAAATGCCAAATGCCACATATACTTGTGTATAAAGCAATCTCATGTAGATGTCGAGGGTAGGTTTGAGGGCCTAAATTATAGATTTTGATTTGACCCATGGATAAGCTGGGAGTCATTTCATGGAGGAGGGAAAGCACTAGTGCCACCTCAGGGGGCCAGCTTCCCCTGGCCTACCATCACTGCCATTTTCCCACCCAGGCATTCAATGGGGCTTTCCCCCATTCTACTCAGAGAAGGGAATGGTTGTTCTTCTTCTTTGAAAAAAAGTTAAGGCACAGTATTAACTCTTATGAAAAAAGGAACCGTCTCTGTCTCAGGAGAACCTCTCTCATTGCATCTTTGAGAGAACGTGCAAAAGAACTGCTGGCACCACCATCATTTTTCTGCCCAGGAATTCAAAATGGCCAGAAGCTCTGTAGTGGAGAAAGTAGGGGGGTCTGATGCTTCTTGTAGGTTCTCAGGGATGGACTAATCTCTCACTTTTTGCCACTCTACTCAGAGAAAAAGATGGTTGCTTTGTGTGTGTGTGGGGGGGGGATAAGATTTAAGGTGTAATACTCATTTTGACCCATTTTTTGGGTCAATTTTTTTACTAAAATTTCTAGACTTATACATGAGTATATATAGTAGTTAAAGTGTCTTCAGCAGCTGATAGCATTGATTAATAAAGAAAGAACAGGAATAAATGGAACACAAAATCAAAGCTCCTTCCCCTTAAAAGTTCAGGGAAATATAACCAATCTTAACTGTGAAAGCAGAATATATTACAAAAAAACAGTATCAAGGAAGGAAAAAAATCAGTTGTAACCTAACAGCTCAAAACTACACCGGTTGTTGATTAATCTACTAGAATTACAAGGAGGTGACTCCCAGCCTTCTCCACACAAAAATAGAATCTAGGGGTGGGGAGGGAAGAAGAATGTTAACTTCTATGAAAAAGAAATCTGGAAGATGCATATTGTATAAAGCTTAAATTTACAGATTTGAATAAAAAAAATATAAAAAAGAAAGTACATAAGTAGAGGACCATGGAATTGTGTGCGAATTATATGAATTAGTACCTTAACTCGTGTTGCAAGATGCTATCCACTCTCATCTACATGTTTGGGAAACACCAGAAAAAATGTATTTATGTACATCTCTGCACACATAGAATTTATTCATGCAATGGGACACTGATTAGGTAGTGTTCTTCCTCATAAGAAAAAGTGTCATAAGCACACTACTGTATACAAGTAACATTTGTTCTGATATACGCCAAACATGTGAAAATTGGAGGAAGTAAGGGTATACATCTGCAGAAGGAATAGGATGAGCTTAACTCATTCTGTTTCCTCCATGCATTCATTCCATTCATTGAAGAAGCATTCAATGGTGGGAGGAAAACAAAACTGGCTGATTCATCTATCCCTACACTGATGGCTCATCCAAGACCCCTAGAAAACATTCTAATATAAAATCACAGACTCCAATGGATCAATGGCTGGGTCAAACTTAGGACCTCAGTTACTGGGACACTTCACACTATGCAATTATAGTGATGCAATGCCATGTTAACTGTTCTGTTCAATCATGTGTAATCCTGAGATTTTCAGTTTTAGGGAGGGACATTTAGAATTCTCAGCAGAGAACTTGAATGCCTCAGCAAACTACTGGTTTCTAGATTCCATAGGATATTGCCATGGCAGTTCAAGTGGAATAATGTGCTATACTTTTGAAGTGTGAATAGGACCATTGTTTGAATATAGTTCCCAGACTTCCTGGCCGTGGGCCATACTGGCTGAGGATACTGTGAGTTGTAGTCTAATAATATATTTTGGAATCCTGCACAGAGGGGCTTCTCTTTGTCCCAACACCCTCACAAGTAAGCCTCAGAGGAACACAGGGGAGGGCCTTCTTGGTGGCTCCTCCCAGGGTCTGGAACTCTCTTCCAAGAGAGATTTGACTGGCCCTCCTATGTTTCTACTGGCAGGTTAAGACTTGTTTTTATTCCCTACTCTCCAACTGTCCCAATTTGCCTGAGACAGTCTTGATTAATCCTCTGTCATCCCATTGTTTCAGCTGTTTCTAAAATGTCACAGTTTCTTTCTCCTCCCATGTCCCCCTTCATCCTCAGTTCACTTCAATTGGTGCAAATTGTGTCCAAAATGCAAAGTAGTTTATGCTCAGCTAACTTAACAGGGGAGAGAGGACAGGAGGTAGTAGAATCTTGCCATTCCCAATAGACTTAGGCAAGAGCAAACTGCTGTAGCCTCTCCTGGCTTGTCTGTTCTTCTTAATCAATACCTTTTGCTCTCTTGACCACATTCTTATCTTATTTGGCCACATGTGTCCTGTTTTCATCTGTAAAATGTTGGAAAGTATGGAAGGCCTTTGAAGACTGAGTACTCAAAGGGACCAAGTCTTGCAGAATTGCACTGTATTATCTCTCCATGTGTTTTGTTCATTTGTTTTTTTAATAGCTTTTTAAACTTGTTTTAATTTATGACTAGTTTAAATATATTTTTAACTTCTGTATTTGATGTTCTTTTTAGCTATATTTCTTATAAGCTATCTTGAGTTTTAGACTAGAACAACAGCAACGTCTGGGGGCTTAAGTTTGGTAACCAGTGTTTTAAAGAGGTAGACATATTCACAATAATCAGATGGAAAATTTAATACAGTGTTACAATCCACTTTTAATAAAACAATGTTTTCAAAACAATAGATGAATCAGAAGTTCTTAAACCTATAGGAAATACCATGAAATATGCATGTTCAGTAATTCAAGACATTTTAATGATTGTGATATATTTAAAGTATACTCTTCCTTCCCTTCCTTTCAAAGCAAACCTTTAGTCATAATAATAAAAGAAGGAAATGGTGTCCCATGCCATAACCATCGTTAGACTGTTAAGTTATTCCTCCCCTCTGTTAAACACTCAGATCTTTGATATCTTTCATTAAAATGACTTTATTAAATCTGTAATTCTACTCTTGACTTTTAAGCTGAAGATTGTCTCCTGCAGGCAGCAGAAGAAATTTAGACTCAGGATGGTTTTATTTTTTCCAGGGCAGAAAGACAGATGACAGAAAATATCAAATAGACTCTCCTACACTAATGAGACCTTTCTCTTAAAATGAATTTTAATTACTGTTCAAATTTTCCCTCCATTGATCTGGTTTTGAAGTATGTGTGTCTGGTTTAGCTAATGAAGTGCTCCTATACCACAAGACTTTTTTTTTAAACAAATGGACAACAGCCAGTGCTTTGGTTAACAAAATTTAAAAAAAAACCAAAGTTTGAAAATAAATTTGTAATAAATCTCACATTTGTGTTTCTGCCATGACAGTGAATGTTTATTATCCATGCATTTGAAGAATGAAACCCGAACCGTAGCTTAAAAAAGAATAAGCTTCACTTCACACACAGTCACTTTCCTTCCTAATAAGCCATTATTTCCATACCCGGAGAAATCTCAGGGTAGAGTCTAAGGGCATATAATGCAACTATCTTAAGTGAAGTTGAACGGATATTTATCTGGTCAAGCCTCAGAACTGTTATGTATGTAGTCTTGAGTCTCATGCTGGAATAAAGTTGAGGTATGCTGTATAAATTTTAATAAGACTTCTCAAGATGCAACAAAAGTATTCCATGAGTTTCCCATGTTCTCTGGTGTACAGTAGAACTGACTGTATGTTCATTCTGAGAAATATTTCTTTTCTCTATAAGAATAAAGTTAATGCTCATATGTGTAATCTATTGACCAAATCCTGAATCTCAAACCAAATGATAATGATGTTGATGATATGATGTGGAGGAATGTAGCTATCGTTTCCTCACTGACTAATGTGTAACCTGAGGAAATAATTTCACAGTCACTCATTAATCATAGTGTGTGTGTGTTTTTTTCCAGACTCAATTACCTTCTCACTTGTCTTTATCTGCATTAAGGCTTATTTTTGGTGATGGGGGACCACACTGAAGCCATTTCTGCACTAGACTGTTATAGCGCTATTATTCCACTTTCTATGGAATCCTGGGGTTTGCCAGAGGCCTCTCCCTAAATTGCAAACCCCAGGATTCCATAAGATGTTGAAAGTAGAATGATAGTATTACAACAGTCTAATGCAGAAGTGGCCTTACTTCACCTCTAGCCATATCTATAAGTGCTCTGAGTGCTGGTAATGAAAGAAGCAATGTTTCCACTGTCATAGCTTTGAAGAATGGTGGGAGGTAGAAGGAAGAGGAAGCAGCAGCAGCAAGACAGAGGTAGTCTTTGAAATAAAAGCAGGCAGAAACATTACAGAAAAGGTGGAACATTATCCGAGACCAGTTTGAAGAGGGAGAAAAATCACAGGATTGCTACCTACCTTCACTGTAGGAAGCAAATGAGAAGGAGGGTACTGCTACAGTACTTCACAGCATCAAGCTGAAGAGGCAGAAACAAGCCGCCTTGCATAGAACAGAAGTAGAAAAGTCCCATCAGCCAGCAACAGGAAGAAGATCAAAGTGCTGAATCCTCCATCAGCATATTTCATTCCCCTACACCTAAATTTCACTCATTTTTTTTCAGAATACAATGTGTTTTGTACAAAATAAATTATATTCTATGAAAGAATACCTGTTTTTGTCGAAAACTCTCAGGATTTTTGCACAGAAATCCTGATGTAAACAAAATCTTCATAGATACACTCACATGCACAATCTCACAGGCCCACACACACACACACACACTAAAAGGTGAAATATTGAAAAATGAACCAAAATATCTTGTAATATCATCCAGCAGGGAGAAAACTTCCCTCTTCACTCTTTTTTGTACAAACAAAATAAGTAAAAATGTCATCTCAGTAAAACACTTAAACTGTTTACTTTAAGATAATTCTTTGCAGTTTTTGCATAGTGCCAAGTGAGGACAATATAGCCACCTGGAAAGTATGCCTTTGATTTAGTTCCCTGTTGCTCTTCCTTATCTCTTCATTTGTCTGGCTGCCCATTTATGACAGGCACTACCACTTATGTGACCAGTTCCCATAGTACTCTCTTTTAGTGTAACATTTTTTATCCATCCAAATTCATGTTCCTTCACTGGACCTCTTTTCTTGCAATTCTTTGTGTTCTAAGGCCACTAGGAAGCTACTCCCATTATTTGAGGAACAATGCCAGAATAAAACCAGTACAAAATGTCAAGACTGAGGCAGAATTCTGTACATCTACTTTTTTCCCCATTTTTTTTTTAAAAAAGTGGTTTGTTTTGTTTTTTGGGGGAAAATAAAGAACCTGTAAAGGTAAAGATCAGGGAAGTAATAGTCCCACTCTATCCTGCTATGGTTGAAGCTCATCTTGAATAGTGTCTTCAGTTCTGGGCTCCACAGCAAAAAGAAACTTGACAATCAAGATGACCAAAGGTTTGAAAGGAGGAGCTGGATATATTTAACTTGGGAACTTTCCACATGGTATTTTCCGTGTGAAAGGGTGCCTGAAGCATCGTGCAATTGTGAGAAGCAATCTGCACAACGCACTCACAGTCGTGCAACACTCCAGGGGCCGGCAGGTACCGATCGCACACCTTTTCATTTTTGGCTTGAAGCCAAAAATGGTACGCAATCATGCATTGCTCCCAGGCCCCGCATGCATTTACCTGGCATGCAGAGCCTCCAGAGCCGAGTCAGTCAGGCTTCCTGCCCCAGCGCAGCCTGGGAAAATCCCAGGCTGTGCTGTAAAAGGAAGAGGCGGGACTCTCATGTGAGCAGGCACTCTCCAGAGGCTGCTTGCTTGATCCCTGCACCCCAGTGCCAGAAGAAGGTAAGGTGTGGAAAGGGCCTTGGAGATGAGAACACAGAATGGTAGCATGATAGCTATCTTTAACTATCTGGAAGAATGTCATGGAAAAGATGGAGCCAGCTTGTTGTCTGCTGCTCCAGAGATTAGAACATGAATGAATGGATTCAAATTACAAGAAAAGAGATTTCATCTAATTATTACAAAGAATCTTTTTTCAAAAACTGTTATTACTGTACAAAAAGTGGAATGGACTGCCTCAGAGGGTGTTTTTTCTCCATCTTTAAGCAGACAGATGGACATCTTTTAGGAGTGCTGCAGCTGTGTATTCCTGCATGGCAGGAAGTTGGACTAGAGGGACCTTGTGGTCCTTTCCAATTCAAAGATTCTGTGATTCTAAAAAACTGTGTGTACGTTGGAGGGGAAGCAATTTCTATGAAATGGTGCAAGGCTTTGCTCGCCTGCAATTACTTGGCTCTAGTTTAGTAGGCTAATCCCCTTTTTAGGGTTGTCATATTTCCCAAGTTCATGTGGATGTATAAAAAAGATGGATGACAATTAACTAATTAATTATATAATTTTTATTTTTTTTCTATTATGTCATTTGTACAGTCACATATAATGTCTTTCTCTGAATGGAATGTGTAATCTCTATTTGTATTTCATTTGTCTTAATAAAAATGATAAAAAATAGAAAGATGGATAATAATGGGAGAACTAGGTATCCAATCTGTCTAATATTTATTAGGATTTGAGCCCCAAACTGGATTAGGTTTGGTCTGCGTCAATCCAACCAAAGCAGGGCTTGACTACAATCACTGAATCGGCTTCCAGAATGAGGAAGGACACTGATTCATTTCCTCATCTTCAGCTATATCACTATTGGTATATCTTCTGCTACAGCAGTGGTTCTCAACCTGTGGGTCCCCAGATGTTCATGGACTTCAGCTCCCAGAAGCCCCAGCCACTATGGCCAATGCTCAGGGCTTCTGGGAGCTGAAGTCCACGAACATCTGGGGACCCACAGGTTGAGAACCACTGTGCTACAGAAAGGTAAATCCTAAATACAGCCATAACATATTTTCATATGTGTACTTCTTGAATAGTATTTATTATTTTCTTAGCAAGGTCAGTGGGTGTTAAATTTCTGTAAGCTGGTGTCCTTGGGCTGATTATTTTCTGGATCCCTGCTTCTTGAACACAGTGTTGTGTTTCCATGGGGGCCTTTTAGCCAACAAGGCATGGAGTTGGTACATGTCTCCATGCTGTATTTTATTCCCATCATCAAAACTGTGTAACATACAGGAAGAGACTTTTCAAAAATTACAAAATTGGACCATGTTAGACTACAAAAATAGCCGTTATGGCTGAAAGCCTTTTCTCTAGGCAACATGTCCTGCAGTTTCCCAATTTGCCCTTGGCAGATGTTGTTATTGCTCTTGTTAAAATCCTGGGCTAGTTGTGTAGCAATTTTCTTATACAAATATGAAGCAAAACCTTTCAGTGTTTCAGAATTACTCTGTGGCTCATGAAGAAGTGGCTGAGTAGGCTCAATTTTTGTGAGAGATGAAAATAGTCCTTCAGGTGATACTCAAGACAAAGTAATCTTACAAAGACTGAGATTCATTGCTGTCTGATCAGCATCATTATCATGATTTCAAGATGGGAAACAGGAAATGAAGAACAGTGAGGAGAAGCAGTGTTGCAATTGTTATCCAAAATCTCAGTGCTGCAATTCAGATTTCCTGATTTCTCATCTCGCAGAGTCTTATCCATATGCTGGGTTTCCAGGTCATATTAGCTCCTTGTGGACCATCTCAGCCTGCAGCTTTAAACAATCCGTGCATGTTCTTTCGGAGTGCTTGTATCTCTGATCAACTCTGATCCTGCTGAACTTCACGTATTGCATTAGCAAAAGGATGATACTTGAGTGTTACACAGCAGCAGTGCACAGTCCATCTGATTAAGATAATAACAGCCAACTGCATATGAATTACAGTACAATAATTCAAGCGTAGCTTATTGCTTGAGTGTTAGTCAGACAATTAGACATAATTTACAATTTGAGGTTATGTGCCATTATAAATGAAGCATTTTTTGTTTTTTAAAAAGATGAATGGTTCATTTCTACATACTTACAGCATTGTGAATAGTGAGGAAGGAGGGTGGTTTCTTTATACTTGGTGATGGGTGTTTTCAGACAAAATTTACATTTGGTGGCAAGCAGGTAAAAATGAGAGCCAAATTTGAATTGACATAGATGATCTGTGAACAGTCAGTAGCCATATTATTATTTTTTTCCCTTAAAAGCAGCTGTGGCTGATAATAGTTGGAATAGGGCTGGGTGGGGTAGGACTTAACCTTTTCTTTCATACTGTTTCCCCAATTTAAATTGTGCTCCAAGGCTGCTATTATCTACAGCAGCTGTATCTACATCTGTATCTGTACAGCAGATATAATTTTTTCATCTGCTATGAGTGGGATGGGGATGCAAAGAAAGAGAAAAAGAGAGAGGTTTGATTACAGAAAGGCCATGGGTGATAATGAAGTCTTCTTTCTTCAACAAAAAGGCCAATGTGGGTAATGTCCAAAGAGTAGCACAAAAGTCAGGAATCCTCTGGGTATGAAGTATTTTGTTAATGGAGTGCAACATTTTTCAAACATTTTGTAATAATTTCCCACATTGTTTTTGGGTGTTCCAAGGCAGAAATACAAAAATGTTAGAAAGATCAGGGACAAACAAACAACAAGGCACAAAGTAATCTACCATGTTTGCCAGAAATAAAAATGAAAACACCATTGGACAGATTTAGTTACTATAGAATAAACTGCTTATTAATAATAATATTTTTTAAAAGTCAGGACATTCATGCCCTCTTTACTCTCTCTTCCCCCTTTTTTTTTTCTGATGTTTTTATCTTTCCTTTGTAATCTTACTTTTAAAAAATCCAATAGCAATATTAAAAAGTGAAGAAATAAAAAAGAAACATATACAATATGTTAATGCAACTATGAAAACAGCAACACAGAGGGGATATAAAAACTGGGTCATTTTAAAATACATTGCCACAGCAGGAGGTTAAAGCAGATTAAAGAATTTTCTTAAAAGTATTTTTCACACTTTTAAAACTCAAGGGAGAGGGGACTAATCAAACCCAAGTACATTAGGGAAAGATGCAAGGAAACTTCCAGGGACAACAGCACATTATGGATATGAATCCATCTGCAGGGACATGCTTAATCTTTAGTCTCTTATTTTACTATAAAAAGATTCTGCTTGCAACAGTGCAGTAGCCTGAAGACTTAGGTTAGTTGTATATATGAGTGACTATAAGCAAAGAATGAGAAGAAGGAGAAAAGTCAAAAGGAGAATGAGACAGAAAGGTAAATGGAGTCAATCAGTAATGTGATCTGTTTCATTTGAGAAGAACAGTTAAAACAAGGTGGATAGAGAGGCAGAAGAAAGAATTTTTTAAAAAAAGCAAATGAAAAGGCTGCTAGTCAAGACTGTTGCTGTCATGTGCTTTCAAGTCATTTCTGACTTATGGAGACCCTAAGGCAAACCTATCAGGAGGTTTTCTTGCAAGAATTTGCTTGGGTGGGGGTGTCCTGGCCTTCCATAAGGCTAAGAGAATTTGGCCTGCCCAGTGGGTTTCCATGGCTGTACAGGGACTTGAACCCTGGTCTCCCACCATTCTAGCCCAACACTCAAACCACTACATCACTCAGGCTCCTGCTAGTCAAGATAGCTTGTATAAAGTGATAGTCACATGTGCTGAGTCAACCTATCATGTAGAAATATTCTTGGTTCTTATCAAATGGCTGCATCTCTCTGCTGGCATTATCTACTAATACATAAAAGTCAAAGTTTGTTTGTTTGCAGGCAAAGACCTTATATGATTGGTGTTGTCATGTGAAGATCTTATGACTGACTGCCTAAGAACATTCTAAGAAACCCTGGGGTTTGCAGTTTAGGAAAGTTCAGAGTTTAGAATTCTCAGCCAGAGAGCTCTTGGGCCTATCCAGTTGCTATGGAGACAAGACCTAGAGGCAAGGAGGAAGACAGTGTATTCTCTCAGGAAACGAATTTCTGTATGTTAATAACGCTGAATACAGATTGGATTGGAGAGTATGGGGAAAAGTTACAGATACTGGACAAGACAGTTTGGAGAATTAGAGACATAGGATCTCAAATCTTTCTAATAAGTATTACCTAGGAGAAAATAAAATCCTGGGCAACGCTGGGATATACGCTAGTATATATAAAAGAGAATCTGTCTTTCTGTCTCTATCACAGCTCAAACACAGTTCAACATGGACCCTTGAAAATTGGTATGAATCTAAGGTATTCCAAAGTTTTGTATTTCAGGGTAACCTTGATTTAAAAATGGACAGATTAATTTTGATTAATACAAAATTCTCTGTACCCTGAGACACTCCATTGATTGAACAGGTATCAGGAAGTCACTGGGCCACTAAGTAGCAGAATCAGGAACAGGAACCCTTGAAGTTTGGTTTAAATGCTTGCAGCTGGGAAGGAACAGGATATGTAAGCAATCATTTCAGTTCTTTCCACTGTTGGAAAGTGGGGACAACACAAGTTCTACTGCTGTGTAACCCTGTTTTCCTGTTCCTAACTCAAAAGTATATATATACAATTTCTGACTCAAAATATATATAGACTAGGGATGGGACGAATCTAGAATTTTCCAAATCCGAATCTCTGGAAGATTCTGGGAATCCACAAATCTCAAGAATCTCGAATCTTTTGAATCCTTTTTTTAAAAAGGGTTTAAAAAGCAAGGGAAAGAAGGATAAT
This sequence comes from Iguana delicatissima, assembly GCA_948472985.1. Taxonomy (NCBI): domain Eukaryota; kingdom Metazoa; phylum Chordata; class Lepidosauria; order Squamata; family Iguanidae; genus Iguana; species Iguana delicatissima. The sequence continues at coordinate 232,021 of CAOKZL010002041.1, forward strand.
CTTGGGCAAGACACACTCTCTCAGCCTTAGCAAAAGGCTAGGCAAAGGCAAACCTCCATCTGAAGAAATCTGGCCAGGACAATTGTCTCAGGATCTCCCCAGACTGAAACTGTCATGAAGGCCCTTTGTACGCAGGCAGGAAAATGTGGATTAATCCCACATTTTCCTGCCTGTGTAAACAGGACCACAACAGTCCAGAGATAATCCAGGTCAAAACCGATTTTTCTTTGCATAGCTTCTTCTGGCATCATGGGGTTTGTAGTTTGATGATGCACCAGCACACTTGGGCAGAGAAGGCTGTGACACCTTGTAAAACTAGAAACCCCAGAATGGTGTCTGAAAGAGCTTTGCAAGCTAGCTATGCAAAGGAATGTTTCAGCTGTCCTTGAAATCTCAAGCCTGTATCTGCCAGTCAAGTGCTGAACTTAACTATGAAATGTTCAATTTAAATATCTTAGAATACACCCCGAGATGTAATTTGTGAAATTGTTAGCAAAGGCCATTATTACTCCAAGGGAAACATTCACCTACTTCCCATCTCCCCTTGTGTGTCTAGTCTCCCAAATTTTCAGGCGTCCTAGTCTCCCAAGTTTTCAGGCATCCTGGTTTCCCAGGTTTTCAGGCGTCCTGATCTCCAACAAGCTGTTTGGGTGGAAGAGTCGAAAGGTTCAGTTTGCTTACTTTAGCACAGGGATTCGGATTCCCAATCTCAAATCCCTGCCAAGGATTCAAGGATTCAAGGATTCGGTTGGTCCATCCCTAATATAGACTAGGCTGTGGTCTCAGAATGGCCTCAAAGGAGACCAGAGCTGCAACTCTGAATGACCAAAGCCTCAGGACTGGGCTGTGCTAGGAATCAGGATAGATTAGCCCTGAGGGATTCATGAGAGCCCCAGAAGTTAGCATTGGACCAGGCCTGAACCACATAATCGAGATACACTATAGGAGTTCAGAGGGTTTGGGAGAAGTGGCGACATAATAAAAATGCCTTATTATAGAAAAGACCATAATGAGATAAGCACCTATGCTAAGTTCCACCATTTTTCATTTTATCCTCACTTGGAATCAACTCTTCTCACTTTCTCCCCCCACTCCCTACTGAAGCTTTTGAAAAGGTGATATGAAGGACTAGAAATAAGGGGTCACGGCTCATTTTAAAGGCTGGATGATCTCACTGTATATCTATTAATACCCATGAGCATTAGAAATTTGATTTCCAATGCCATAGTCCTTTTGTTTAGAGATACAGGAATACATTTCTCATTTTTTTTTTTCTGGTAGCAATCATACTTCCAAAAGCCCAAGCCTTAAGGACCATAGTTGAAAAAATATTTTTTTGGACTGAAATTCCCAGTATTCTAGTCCCAAAGAAGTCAGAAAGTCAAAAGGTAACTTGAATCCGAAAAACTAACTTTTTCAGGCTCTGATTTCACAGGATGCTTCTGCCAGCAGCTTTCTCCATCACTCCCTGTCCTTACAAGTGGGGAGAATGGCTCATAGGACAAAAAGGGAATTGAAAACCCTTGGCATTTCTTAGAAAGATAGAATAACAAAAATAGTACAGTGAAGTCTGCCTATAACTATAAATTATGTGGCAAACAATTGACTGTACATCTACAGCATCAAAATAAAGCCATGGAGACATAAGAAATATGGATCCATTTTTATTCTTATTCACAGTATCTTATGTAAGAGTAAAACTGTTATCAATTTTAGCATGACAACTTAAAAAGTAATTTTCATACTAAGAATGACTGAACATCAAATATCTTGGAGCCTCAGCTGAGCTTAACTCTCATGTTCATTCAATGACTTTTTTTTCCCCCATGGAGATATTATTTTAGCATTCTAAAAGAGCAGTGTCTGCCTGTAATGCTCCTAAGGAGTGTGTTGAGCCTTTTCACAATTATCTTCCTGCTAGAAATTCAAATGTAGATCTGCAGTTGCATTTAAAAAATAAAAACAATATAATGAGAGGAGGTATATCTGTTTGTCAGGAAACAGTACAGTTTAGTGTTGGAGAATTGGAGCAGTGTATAGTATATGACTGCATATTTCAGTCTTTTAAAAAGATGTACCTACTTCACTATAGAGCATCTATGTAATTTCAAATGGCCACCATTTCACTCCGCGTTAGCATGAATTGGGCCTTTTATCAGAAGTGTACTTCTATTTCAATTGCTGTTTCATACTCAAGCCAGGCTTGCAAATGAAATAGCAAAATTTGCATAGGCAGATGCTTTTCTGTTTTTCCCCAAACATTAATTTCTATAAGAAGAACCTTCCAAACAGTTAATAGATTTTTGTTTATCAAATCAACAACAGCTGGAGTCACTGATGGATTCATCCACTCCTTCGGCACCTCAGCTGCTTCTTTTCTCCAGGCCATTTTAAAGAAGACACCCAAACCATTGGGAACACAAGTAATGTTCCTTCTGTTGCTGGAACGTTAGCGAGTATATTTCCACACAGGCCAGCTATTTTGTAGCAGTTATGAAGCCAAACCCTTTAAAAAGGTTCTCTGGCACCAGCCTAGAGTCAGACATGCAAATATCTTCAGTGTCTTACCAGCCAGTGAAAAAGGAAATCAAAAACAGAAAAATTGCAAGGATCTACATGTTTGCGTTTGCAAAACATGCAACTCTGCTTATTTTGTAGAATTCATAGTAAGCCAGCAGTTGATAATGTTCATTAAAAGGACATGAGGTCAAGAATATATTTAAACACATTCTTCAAGTGGGAAAAAGATACTGGAAGGCTGCTGTGGGTAGTGGAAGCTGCTTTGCATTTTTTACCTGGCCAATAAGTACAATGGCGTGACATGGAGGACTATAGTTGCCATAGTAGAAATTTGGCTGGGTTTCACCCAGTTTCTAGGCATATAACCTAGTGCCCATCAGCTCAGATTCCAAACTTTCAGTTCTTAAAAAATAAGTCTATAGATCTTAAAGAAGCAAAAGTTATGAGGCAAATTGAGTACTCATCTTGTCTAACTGTTCTTCAAGAAGTAAGCATGTCCCTGCTTTTCAATGTGTTTAGCTAACAAATGATATTTCATGCCTAGGAGTGGCATTTGTGACTTGTCCTTTCCATTACAATATCCATTTTCCTGAGCTGATGTTTCTACTCTGCAAGAATGACTAGCTGATATCCATTTTGCAGAGCACCTTGAAAGAACTGGACAGAAAAGAAAGGTGTCATGATAGTGAAGGAGAAAGGAATCAGTAAAGCAAGGTAAGACCAGGAGGGATATAATAAAGCAAAATAAAATACAGTGCAATACAGTGATTAATATCTAGGAATTCACAGAATTATGTTTTTCGTGACTTGCTTGACATATCAACATTATGCATTTTTATTAAATTTCCAGGGGTGGGGAAGATAGCTAGCTGGCTGGTTTGGGATCAAGTTTCAGGAAAACTAATAGGGATGAATTCCCTTGTCTAAGTATGGTGGTGATGAGGTTCTTACTCTGTATTTTGGACCCTTTCTGTATTTCTTTTTAAACAACCCTGTTGAAGCCAAGAACTGCAGTGGCACAATGGTGACAGCAACAGCAGAACCCTATATGACTTCACAATTCTTCCTGTTGCTAGACTTGCAACTTCCATCCACTCCATGGAATGATGAATAGGTGGATTGTTTTATCCTACCTCATTCATTTATTTGTTACATTTAGATCCTGCCTTTGCTATAGTGCAGTCAAGATAATATACATATCTTTTCCTATCTCCTCACTACTTCAGCCTCCTAACAACACTGTAAGGCAGGGTCATTTCCGCACTACACTCTTATAGCTCGATTATCCCACTTTCAACATCCTGTGGAATCCTGGGGTTTGCAGTTTGGGGGGGGGGGCTGGCCAGCTCCTCCCTAAACTGCAAACCCCAGGATTCCATAGGATGTTGAAAGTGGAACTATCGCGCTATAAGAGTCTAGTGCAGAAATGGCCCAGGTCAGCTGTAGAATGAAGTATTGGCCCACAGTCACTGATTTAGTTTGTTGGCTCAATAAAGATTTAGTAGTATAAAAAAAACAAGAGTGATTCCAGATAGTAAATTAACTGTAAACAGAATATTGCACAAGAACCAAAAGAAGAAGCCACATGCAACATAGTTCTAAAAGAAGCTTGTATTAGATATGGATTTTATTTTACAATACACATAATTATAGCAGTGTAATAACATTCTGTCAGGAAAAATACATATCTATTAATGATAACATCCAATAGACTGCTGAAAAAGTTCAGTTTCAATAATATTGTTTTTCAATATTACAGCATACTAAACACTAGGTGACACAGATCAGGAATCCAACAATATAACAGCAAACTAAGAAAGCTCTGGAATAATTTTTCCTCAGTTCTTCTGGAAACATGGTACCACAATAAATTAAAACCAGCAAACCTTCCACTTATCTTATAAAAATGTACACAATACAAATTTATAAAGACAGCAAAGCCACTAATGTTTCATAATATAGAAGTGTTACGATTTCTTCCCAGCCCCACAAATCCAACTCAGTTGTCACAGCGTAAGTTGTTGTTTCTCCTACAAATACAAAATTGGAACTTCAAATTTAAATTTAATTTAGTTTTAAAGATAAAGGCAGACCTATGTTATACAAATACAGGCCAATCGTGTTGATACAATAGGCTTCCGGTGTCTGTGGTGCTTTGGTTCCAGGGCCTCCCTGGATACCAAAATCTGGGGATACCCATATATACGATGGCATAGTATAATGGCACCCCTTATATAAAATGGTGAACTACTCAAAATGAGTGTCAGAGAGAACCTGAGGATCTGTGTAATGGTAGGAGACTACAGTAGGGTCTTACCTACATATTAGCATAGTGCTTGATGTGTGACAAAATCAAGGTTTGCTTTTTGTATTTTTCCCAAATATTTTTATTCAGAAAAAAAGTTGTGCTTGGTTGAATCCATGGATACAGAACCAGTGGTTATGGATGGCTGATGGTTTAAGAGAATACAGTGTTAAAATCCAATTGTGCACTTCAACCTCTGTCTTATGTTTGTGGACAAATGTTCAGTGCTTTTGTCCTTCATGTTCATTTCTAGCCATACTAGATGCAGAAGATGCAAGTACCAGCTGAACTCTTCTGGAAGCAGAAGATTGGGGGAGTCTGATGCTTTGAATCTGAAAAATTTATTCAGCCCCGTCTAACAGAATAAAAAGGAAACAGTTCCCTTGTTCCTATTTCTTTGGAGTGGACTGAGAGAGACTGCAATAACATGAATAAAGATGCTATTTTACTTTCAACAGTAAACCTGGAATACCTGTTCTTCCAAATTCTCTTTGAAACTGTATTGTTATATGAGGTGGGGGGATGGAGAGTGAAAGTGTCACTTACCCAAGTACTTCCCTTTGAACAAAATAGCATTTAATGCAATTATTCCCCTACTTTCTCTAATGATCATAATATTAATGGGGAAAAGTATAAAAATATAATCGTTTACACATCAGTTCACATCGTTGCTCTGCTAATTTACAATATAAATATATTAGCTGTTAAATCCACATATAGCTAGTCTACCGTGTGAGTCACTAATTGAATAGCACATTCATGGCTTAAACTGTGCAGTTTTATATTTCATTTTCTTCTGTAGTTAATAATTTGTATAGCCAAGTCAACCAGCAGACTTTGCAACTTGGACTGTAAAAGGAATTCTCTAAATCCTTGAAAAATTACTTTTAAAAAATATTTTCCCTTAATAGACCCAATAATATTAGCTACTTTGATCTACTGCCTTTCCTCTTCCCTTCTTCATCATTCTCCTCCTTGTCCTCCTCCTTGTACTGACATGGTTGAAATGCTTACCTATACATGTTGTTTAAACTGCTGCATGAATTTCCCTGGGAGAAAAATGTCTCTTTTCACATATAAGGCTGTATTCTGTCTACATGGCTTTGATTTGCCGAGATTTCAATGTTACCACCATTCACTATGTGTTCTGTACTATACAGCAGCGTCATGTACTGCCTATGACCACTTAAGATTTCTCTCTCTGTCTCTCTGTCTCACACACGATAAACACAGATGTAGTGTTTATTTTAAATACTTATAAATGTTGAGGGGGCTTTGAGAATTTGAAGAAGGTAATTGGACAATTCAAAAATCAGAAGGAGAATTAATCTTCTACTCTTTGACATCTTCCCATCTCCTACATCTACCATCCGATGTGTCCATATATGCTGGATGATTCAGTGGTCACAGTTTTTAATATGCATATGCAGCCCAGCCTTGAGCATGCAACTCTGAAGTCTTTAAAAGAGTTTTGGATTATGAGACATACTTTATCATATGAATTAATCCTTCTGGGGTAGTGTATTCCAAGAGCTCTGCATTGCCATACACAGATATTTTAAGAAATGCACGTACATATTTGGCCAGTAAAACCTTTGCACTTAAGTCAATGGAAAAATCAGCAAGCAAAGTCATAATGCCACTGTTATGTAATTTGATTACAAAAGTCAATGAAATATTAACCACTGTTTAAATCATTTAACAAGTTTTTTTAAAAAGGAAGCCAAAATATGCTAAGGTTTGTTTCCGAGAGAACACTCTGAGGGCTCCAAGTCCCTCCTGTGGGAGATATGAGACCTCACTGCAACAGAAGATCAAAGATTTTACAGATCCTTAGTGTTAAATGAAGAGGAGAATTGTTTCATATTAGGTTTCCTGAATAAAACTGAGAATGAATAATCCCTGCAGAATGTTTTAATGTTCACCTAATGTTGTTTTAGTGCCAGTATCTAGTTTCCCTTTGTGGATATCCAAGTAATCTTATGTGCATTGTGTGTCCTATATAGCCATCATATAATTTAGTAGATATTAAGGTCAGAGGTTTAAAAATTAATTGATGATCTTTACAAACTGAATGTGTCAACTCTTCTACTGCTTGTGAAACCACAACTTAAAAGTTTAGTCCTGACTAGAGCAGATCCACTGAGTCCTTTTTTTTTTTTTGATGCATTGACTTACCATTCAACAAATGATTGAATGGGTCTCCTCTAGCTGGGATGCCAACCCATGTGAGCTACAAACAATTCATGTGGATTGTTTACTTACTTACTTATTTAATATCCCTCCTTTCTCCTGATTTGGGTGCTTTGCAGCACAGATTTTTTAGAAAACAAAAATCTTTTAAAAAAACAAAACACCCTAGGCCATTTCCAGATGACGTCACCATACCACAACAGCAATGGGTTGTTTCCAGTCCAGGAATCATGCTACCATATAACATCATCACTAACCAGCTGCTGGCTCATTCCCAAGCATTGCAAATCAGCTTTGTATCATTTCCACAAAAAAAATCCATTAAAAGCCTCTTTTAAAACTACAGTCCTGTCAGCTGTATCAGTGCAGTTCTGTAATAGTGCTTGATAGTGTTTCCTGCATCACGGATCCAAGTGGGGATGGGAGGTGGGTATGCCCAGCTTGTCCCTCCCTCAGCAACTCCCATGGTGTGGCTAGTTTGGAATCTTCCACCTCACTGTGTTTATTTTAAATTTCTTCTTTGAATTTCTAAAATTTAAATACATTTTGTTAACATTATAGTGTACAAATGCAATAGTATACTGGCATGCCATGATATTACAAAGTGGCTGCACTAGTATGGGTTACCAAAAAACCCCAACCAATCAGGAACTGTTGGAGTGGGATGAAGGCAAGGAAAGGGAGTGGCCAATGACACTGTAGTGCAGAAGGAACACCGGTGGCAGTAACACTACTTATCCGCTTAAGGCAGAAGGGTGCAGAAAAGAGCGTGCCTAACCCGACAGCATTACAGAAAGGCAATGCTGGGATTGTAACAGAAGAATGCTCTACTGAGGTAGGATGCAGAAAGGGTCCTAGAATCTTAAAGCTGGAAGGGGTCTCAAGAGCCATCTAGACTAGCCTCCTACTATGCACGAATATGCAATTACAGTAGTCCTGAAAGATGCTGAGAACAGCCTCTGTTTAAAGATTTCCAAGGAAGGAAAATCCATCAAGGCAGTCTAGTTCAATGTTGAACAGTTCTTACAGTAAAGAAGTTCTTCCTAATGTCAAGATGGAATTCTTTTCTTCCAACTTGAATATGTTGGTTTGCATTCTAGTCTCTGGAGCAGCACAAAACAACCTCATCTCATCTTATACACGACATCCCTTCAGATATTTAAAACATTCCTTCAGATATTTAAATGCAATGTTTAAAAAATTCTTTAAAAAACATAAGCTATCTCATTAATACTATTAAAAACAGCATGAAAACATTTTATAAAAATATGATAAGAGGAATAAAATACAGCACATTCACTTATTCAATGACCTTTCTGTGCAATCAGTTGTGTTAGAAAACAAACAAGCATAATCCTGTTTAGAATTGCCCATGAAAGATGTTGATGGGCTTTTATTTCATGGATGGTCCAACCATATGTCATACCAATTTTTCATGAATAAGTACCTGACCTTTTATTTCACATAATCTATCCTTCTTCATTCTATACAGTTGATAGACAGTTGGCCCTCCACATCTCTGGGTTTAACATTTTTGGATTTGATTATTTGTGGATTATTTGCTGCTGCTGCCACCACCGTTGCTGCCCTATACCATTTTTAACAGTGAATTAAAAGTCTTGCCTCATGGTTGCAGTCTCTTTTCAAGCATCACAAGATTGTGAGAGATTGTGAACATGAGGCAAGGCTTGTAAGCCACCTCAAAGGCATAACCAAGCAACTGGCATGCCCCTGTGAGTGTATTATGTTTTATCCTGAAATTATATTTTTAAAAATGTTTATGCTGTTTTTAATAGCATTTTAACAAGATATCTTATGTTTTTAAAGAACATTTTAAGCAGATTCAAATATATTGTATACTGTAGATTTGAACCCATGATGGTTGAATTTTTGGGTGGTACTGTACCTTCTCTATGTGTTAAATATGGTTTGGGGAGCTGTAGTTATTTGTGGTTTTTACACTTTTGTGGGGAACTTGTGCCCCATCACTTGCAAATGTAGGTGGACAACTATAGTTTAATAAGATTATGTGAAGTATGTTGCCATCTCCCACAAAATGGAACCAGAAAACTTTTTTTTTTTAAGAAAAAGTATATTTGGTACAATTTTATTTGCTACTCCAAATCTGCAGATTTCACTCCAGAAAACAATGATCACAGACATTCATTACATCTCTAGCTTTCACATGTAGTGTTAAGTAATTCCTTGGAGCAACAATTCCTTCCAGTGGTTTGTTTGAGGCAGAAGGCTTGTGTTGCATTCCAGATGGTCCTGAATGGCCCTGCTGAGTCCTAACTATGGCCATTTCTGTACTACACTGTTACAGTGCTATTATTCCACTTTCAACATACCATGGAATTCTGGGGTTTGTAGTTTACTGAGGCCAAAGAGTTCTCTGGCTGAGAATTCTGAATGCCTCTCCCTAAACTGCAAGCCCTAGGATTCCATAGGATGTTGAAAGTGGAATAGCAGTGTAGTGTGGACATGGCCTGTGAGAACATTGGGTCAATGTACATGCGGAATGCTTCATAAAAAGCTTAACTTGCTTGGACTCTGTAGCTGGAATCTCGTTAGTGTGCTGAACAGGTGTAACTTCATCAGTGATAGCAGGAAGGAAAAGTTCATTGACACAATCACTGTGAAGAAAGGAAGACCACTAGAGAAATAGACTGCTTGGTGCAGACACATTTTGTCTACCTTCCTTCACTGGTGCTGTGCATATCCAGAAAAACTGTGATAGCCAACATAGTGTACCAACTAGTTTCTGACCAGCATGTCAAATCAAGGACTTGGCTCATCACATGCAATTTTGCTCATATTTTCAGAAGGAACTTATAAAACATATTCATATTCTTTTAGTCTCACAGTTTTTATCTGGAAGGGTTAGGTGGATTGGCTATATCACTGCAAGCCTTGACTCTTGGTTATAGAGATGTCCATAATTTTATAATACCCGTCACTGTTTTCCCATTGGCATAAGGAATTTCTGCCAATAATTTCTTTGCTAAGGGCAAAACAAAATAACATAGTATAAATGCATTCAAAGATATATAGCGTGAGAAAGAAAGCCTGACTATAAGTAATAAATGAGTGTGCTAGAACCTATCAAAGTCATAAATCAGTGCTATGCAGTATAGTAGTGGGGAGTCTGTATGAAAGAAAGGGCAAAGAAAATATTTAGAATTTAGATACTCTATTCTTCACTATCTCTCTCCCTCAGCAAAAGGCCACCCAAGGGAAGAGCAAAGGATGATAGATTTTTGTAAATTATTTTAGAAGATATTGTATATATGTATAAGCGTGTGTCTGTCTGTGTCTGTGTCTGTGTATATAGTTAATACACAGAGCTCCATCTGAAGATACATTCAACTTTTTAAATTAATTTTATGGGCCAGTCCTGATATTTTAAGTGAACGTATTCTAAAATATTTGGATGATGAATTTCCTCACAGCTGCTTTGGTAAAACATTTGACATGGGGCCAACAGAAGGTCAGTATTCTGTACAAAAACCGCATTTTCAGATTGTTGGTGTTCATATTGTGATATTTTCCCCTTGTCTTCTAAGCAAGGAAACTTCATTTATTCTGACCCTCAGAAACTTTATGATGACAACCAGCCCACCCAACCAACCATATGCCTGAGGCTAAGAACTAATTATATTTTTTTTAAAAAGCACACATCCTTATTATATTCTTGGCAGTAAGTCAGCAAAACTGGAAACAATAACACCCAAACAGAGTTTTGCCATTCAGCTACTTATCAGTCTCCATGGATTGACCTATTTTGGCTGCAATGATGTTCATCCAACGGCACCTGAAAGGACTTTCATCTGTTTTTGTACAAGGGTAGAATAGATACCAAGAACATTGACAAAATTGTTCCTCCTGGCGTGATTGCTATTTGTATCAAGGAGGATCCATTTTAGGACCATGGTAGGGCGAAAAATCAAAAGCTCCATCCCTGTGCAATGGACCCAATCTAGATTTGAGGGAGAGAACTGCTACTTACTTCTCTAACTATTAAACACACACACACACACACACACACACACACTTTCTTTTTATCTTTCTTGTCTTACTTTTCTTCTAATATCTTCCCCAAAGCAACTTACAGTATAGTGTATTACAAAATATAGCTATAACAATATAGTGTAAAAGTTAAAAATCATTAAGCAAATAATCCAATTAAAACATGAGAACACTTAAAAAGAGAAAGAAATTCTTTAGCCTTTGTGAAGCTGATTGTTTAGATATGCTCTCCAATAAAGACCCCAGAATTTATTGGAGAGCTTTTCTAGGCAATTAACAGCATGAACCAGGTACATTTAATCTGAGATCAAATTAAAAGAATGACATGCCAATCCATTTCAGTTACAGATTTTAATGCAACAAAATGTGGAAAAGTCTGCAAGTTGTGGTCTATTGACAAAATAGCATATCCCCAGTCAACACACAATACTTTTTTTTCTTACATAGATCCCTTTGACACAATTTTTAAATTTGTGAAACAGTGGAATAAAGGATAATGTAGGATGTAGCTACGAAACAGAAGAATTCATATCTTTTCCTCATATTGTTAGCATCATTTTAGAAGATGCATATTAAACCTCAAAAGATTACTAATTGAATTGTTTGTCTAATGCCTATTTAACCTTGTAAGAGTTCTTGGCTGAATTTAAGGAAGGAAAACATAAGCTTTTCCCCTCCAAATCTTATGTATTGATGTTCTTTGAGGGAATGGAATGCCCTGCCCAGAGTAGAACCTTATTAAATAAACACCCAATTTTGCATCCTTTTTAAAAAGTCTGTTTAAAATCCAATACCTTCCAGCACCTATAAAGTTAATGTCACTGTTGTTTTTATTGAGTTCCTGTGAGCTGATTTTTATCCACAGCTATGTCAATGACTGAAAAGTAAAAAACAGAAAAAATGTGTACTATGTACCATAGGAAAGGCAGGAGAAATATCTGTAACCAATGGACCTGCAAGCAACACAGTTTAGCAAATTATATTTTGCCAACAGGGCACACTCTGAAAATGGGTCATTGTTTTCCTCTTTTTTCCCCCTTGACAAATGGCCACTGCAGTTTGACAGAAAAGAGCTGAGACTTCTACAAGAGGGAGAAGACATCTGTCTGTAAACTACATGAAATACAGTAATCTGAATAAGGTACCACACCAAACATTTACTCAGTTGCATAGGGATGGGGGACAGGAGGAGGTTTGCCCTGGGTAGCAATGTTTTTGGGGCATCTCAGCTCCTAGCCATGGCTCTGCTTGCCCTGGCCATGCCACCACACACCACAGCCATGCTCTCATGCACATTGGCTACGTCCCTCATGCCGTAGCCCCATGCCCCCCTCGACACACTCCAAGCTCCGCCACTGCATTTACTTTCCCTTTTGCCTTGTAGTCCTATGAGATTCTATGTTATCATCCATTTTCTTCAATAAATATGTGTAAAATTATTTAAGTAAAATTATCCAACAAGTTCCAAGTGATATCAATGATATGTGGAATCTCTAATTTCTCTTTTTTATGAAAACCAGGTAAAACAGAGAAATGTTAGTCTAGCGGGCTAGACGAAAGTAAGTAAGCTGAAGATCAATACAGATAAAATGAAGGAATTGTTACTGGACAGTTGTCAGTCAGCTGACTGGTGTTCAATTTGAGACAACATGTTATTAACAACATTTTGCAGGTAATCTATCAGAATTGTTACTTTTTGGAATTAACACAATGTCAAGAAATACTATCTTAAAACGCTGTGTGGGAAATGTTTCCTTATTACTCTTAAGCTTAACTTTGTTTTTGTTTTTTTGACTACATAGCAACAAAAAACTGACTAATAACAAGAAAACTACTTTCTAGTAAAGAATGAGATGGACTTATATCTCTAAAAGCAGGAAATAACAAATTAGAGATTTTAGTCTACTTTTTTTTTTAAAAAAAAGGTATATGGTTTGGAGTTGTTCATTGATCCATCTCACTGGAAGCAAATGTATAGTTGATAGAACCTAGCTGGAAGCTTCTTGAGTCTACAGGACTAGATAGCCTCGTTTCAGGGTCCAGGCCATGTTAATCTCTCATTGGGATTATTGAAAACCCTTGTATTCAGGATTTTCTCTGAAAATGATCTTGAATCTTCAATTGGTTTAGGTCATGATTGTAATAAGAATCTTAATGTCCACAAATTAGTACACATTGTGTTTTTTATTAGCTAACAAGCTTTTTTCTTGACTAAACTCAAAGGAATTGGTTTAGACCAGTGGTTCCCAAGCTTTGGTCTTTTGAGTGTTTTGGACTTTAGCTCCCAGAAGTCCCAGCTAGTTTGGTCAACAGTCAAGAATTCTGGAAGCTGAAGTTCTAAACATCTGTAGGATCAAAGTTTAGGAACCACTGGTTTAGACTTGTAAAGTTTTTTTTTTATGGCTTGGGACTTAAATACTGTAAAGTATTTTCATTAAGTACATCAGTGTATAAATTTTATGTGGTATTAGTTTCCTTCTTGTCATGGAATTTGGAGCATTATTTTAAATCCCTGATGTTAGCAAATTTAGATTGATAAAAAATGTGTTCTCTTTCCTAATTAAAGCAGGACAATATGTGGGGGGAATAAGAATACCTTAACAACAGTGGCTATGACATACACAGTCAGAAGCATAGTTAATAGACCATTGCAAATATGATCCATGGACTTATTGGTGTATAAACTGGGCACAACAAGGATTTTAATGAGATTTGATAGTCTTGTTAAATCAAAGTCTTGACAGGGTTATCAAAATGCATTCAAGCTGAACAAACACTGGCACTGAAAACACAACATTTATGGAATGAAGTTAGTGAGATGAGCGAAGCATCTAGAATACATGACTATTGACATTCCCTCTTTACATAATAAGTAAGAAGAGCCAAGCTGGATCACACCATCAAGGGACAATCTCATCTAATATTCTGTTTCTTACTGCAAGCTGATGACTCCAAAAACTCCAAAGCACTTCAGAACCCTCTCCTATGATGGCTCTTGGAATTAATATTCAGAGGCATAGCACCACTGAATACAGACAGTCCACTAACTTATCATGCCTAATGATGGACAGATCAATTTCCACAGATTTCCTCTTCTTCCCACCTCCAAGTCCTTCTGTGTTGTTTAATATGCATGTCTCAGTATACATATTTTTAGTGTGTGGATTAACAGAAAAAATTCCTACAATTTTTGTACATATTTTTCAAATGGGTGTGTTAATGAACACATTAATGAACACATGCTCCCACTGATTAAAACATTTTCAGATGTTTGTGTGTTTATTGTTAAATGTGTTTGCTTCTTTCCCCCCTAAAACACACCATAGCGTGTATATTTCTGACTGCAAATTATTATCTGCTTTCCTGTTTAGTTTAACAAGTTTAAGTCCATTATTTTTTTTAATGACTAATTAAGGTTCTCACTCATCTTTAATCATGCCTAAAGGCCATGGCCAAATCTCCTCCATGAAATTGTTTATCCTCTATTGAGGAATACTGAGACTTTGTACATAATCTCCTATTCCTATATTCAGTTAAGGCATGACAGGACAGGATAGCGGTTGTTGTTTTTTCCTACCTGATCAATGCTGATGCTTCCTTTGGAGATAGTCCAATCAACCATGTTTGGCAGTACTGTGAAAATTGTTTCTTTTACACTAATCTCACCAATCATTCTGAATGTGGGGTGAACAAGTTTATTAGCACTGAAGGATATAATTCACAGGCATATTCTTGCTTCTCCTATGTGCTTACTGTATCAACGAGAGACCATTTTGCATACCATCTTTTTATTGGTACAAAATAATTATAAAACAACATGGAATCTTATGTTGGGAAAAGAATTAGTTTTCTGGACAGTTTTTTTTTAAAAAAAGCAGTTGAAACTGAATAAGCCTGAATTCAAAATTATTCTGAGTTGACATGTTCAGGGTTGCACTGTAATCTGTCTCTTACAATAGAGCATGGCAGGTTTTGCCTTAGATTAACCTATAAGGAAGAGAGAATAACTTTAAAAAGGGGGTCACTTTCTTGTTTGTTCAAGGTATTGAATCAAATAAGCAAGGTTGGATGTATCTGAGGCGTATGAGTCAATTTAGGAACATAACAATGTCAAAATACTTGATGTAGTATATTTTGTTCATTGACATTAGCCTTTTATTTTCATCTGTCAGCACAAAAGAGTAATTATTTTCACTGTCAGAACTGACACCAGGATCTACAGCACGTATTCGTCTCATTCCTGATCTTTATTCCCAACGTTCACTTCATTTCCCCACATGCCCAGTTCTGAGATCTATTATATGGCTCCTTTTTTTCCCCTTTCCCATAATCATAACTCCTTTCCCAGCAGTGCCTCTCAATTAATCTCTCTGACAAAAGTTTTGCAATTCTGTAGAGGTTCACATCAGATTAGAACAAAGTATGGTGAAAGAGCCAGAGTGGCGTAGTGGTCTGAGTGTTGGACTGTGACTCTAGAGACCAGATTCAATTCCCTGTTCAGCCATGGAAACCCACAGGATGACCTTGGCCACATCACATACTCTCAGCCCCAAAAAACTCTACGATAGGTTCATAACTGAGTCATTATGAGTTGAAAATGACTGAAGGCACACAACAGCAACAATGGTGAATCACCATCAAGAGTCAGAGGTTCTTCAAGCAGAGACTTTGCGCCTGTACTTAAGAAAAAGTATCATCATTTTATATCTTGAAGCTCCTATGTCAGCAGAGTGGTAAATCTGCATCACATTTTAGTCCAAGAATTAAAGGAATGGATTGACTGATCCATTGAAGACTGGGTGACTTTTTTCCCCTGAAGGCCTTATTGTTTTGGTAGAGGCCATCTGCAAGGGAGGGCAAAGCCTCAAGTTTGTAGAACAAAGCCCCAAGCAAGTAGAATCTGAAGAGTACAGTCCTTCATAGATGTACACACACACCCCAACGAAATTCACAGAGTCATTTGGGTGCTATTTCTCCACCTTTCCTTGCTTATGTGCTTTCAAGTTGACTCATTTCTATTCTGATCACGGAGAAGATGGGTTCACCTTACTCCATTAATAATACAGAAATGGATAAAGGTGAGTGCATAGTTTGGATAAATTACTTTTAGGATTGACATGTGAAACAAGGGCTCCTGCATCTTTAATACCTATGTAGAAGAGAGAATTCCATCAAGTATTGCTTGTCATGCAAGTAACGCTTGCTGAAATTCCCTTTGCATAGAATCACAGAATCAGAGAATCAGAGAATCATAGAATGTAGAGTTGGAAGAGACCAAAGGGGCCATCCAGTCCAACCCTCTGCCATGCAGGAACACCCTCAAAGTACTCCCAACAGATGGCCATCCAGCCTCTGCTTGAAAACCTCCAAAGAAGGAGACTCCACTACACTCCAAGGCAGCATATTCCACTGCCAGACAGCCCTGACCGTCAGGAAGTTTTTCCTGAGGTTCAGGTGGAATCTCCTTTCCTGAAGCTTGAATCCATTGCTCCTTGTCCTGGTCTCTGGACCAGCAGAAAACAAGCCCACTCCCTCCTCTACATGGCATCCCTTCAAATGGCTATCATGTCCCCTCTTAACCTTCTCTTCTGCAGACTAAACATACCCAGCTCTCTAAGTCTATCCTCATAGGGCATGGCTTCCAGGCTCCTCCCCATTTTGGTCACCCTCCTCTGGACTTGCTCCAGCTTGACCATATTCTTCTTGAATTGGGGTGCCCAGAACTGGACACAGTATTCAAGATGAGGTCTAACCAAAGCAGAGTAGAGTGGTACCAGTACCTCCTTCGATCTAGACACCATACTCCTATTGATGCAACTGAGAATTGCATTGGCTTTCTTGGCTGCCACATCACACTGC